>BQNB010091496.1:10515-26863 GCA_026074375.1 Tanacetum coccineum
GCGCAGCATGTTTCATTTGATTGATTTTCTAATGTTGTTTACTTGTGCATGTGCAGATGTTCCATTTGATGCCTCCTTAACAAGGAAGCTTTTACGTGTTCGACTTGTTCCGCTTGGACTAGGCTTGTTTAGAGGCTAATTTTAAAATTCACAACATTCAGTTTTGAATAGTTTCTCAGCGATTGTGTATTAAATACTGTCAACTCGTGACTTGCCTAGAACCCCGTCCCCTTGTTTCGTTATGCCTTTTTGAAATTCTATGGTGTTATTTGTTAACTGATCTTCTGTTCTAAAGTCACTCATATTCTGTCGAACTGAAAATAATTGCTCGTCCACTTTAATGAATCGATGTGTTTGTTGATATGCAAATATTGTAGTTATAAATTCAAAGACCGCAAACTTGGTCCTCTACCACCCGCAAACTTGTTGATAGCATTGACGTGAAACCGCTAAACATTGTTCAACCCGATGGCCCTAGATTTCGCATTAATGGCCATTTTGTTTGGTGGCGGAAGATCTGCTGTTTTTATTGTCCTCTTTTCTATCTACAATTCCAAATGTCCAATTGTGCTTTCAAAACATGTAGGGCAAACTTCTTTCGGTGGAATTTTCGTATCGGTTTCACATCTATGGAGGGTTTGGTCATACATTATGTTGCCTATGTTGACGGCAACCGAGGTCAGAGGCATGTGGCCAACTGATGGTTCCTTATGGCTAAAAGTACTTCGGGTCGACTTGATCTAATACGTACAAAAATGACCCGTTTTGACATGTTTCCCGTGGTCCGTTTTGTACTAGAAGTTAATAATGTTGTAAAGATAATGAGTTTTAAAATCATATGTATTACACTAACTGCTTACATATAGATCACTTTTTTGGTAAAAAGTTATTGTGGGTCGACTAAACCCGACTAGAAATGAGTTGTTTTGACCTGAGCTGACAGGTATGTGACACACGTTCCTCGACTGGTCTCATTACTCGTTTTTTTTACTTTATATCACTCATTTCACAAGTAAATTTCACTTGCTTCGGTTAACACAATGCATATCATGTGACTGATGTCGTGACATTGATTTGCAGCCACATGGATTCCTCAACTCCTCACGAGCAGTGGAAAGCTCAATGACCGATTCAGAATAAAAAGAAAATGGTATGGTAGATAAGCCATAATAGCCTCGTTGCCGCAAAATGTGAAATGAAGTCTATTACCACGCAAGTGTAGTAGTGTACCCCGCTGGAAAAGTCACAAACAACGATTAACTTCAGTACTACGGGTGTTAGTCGGGTCGGGTTGGTCGGGTTCTGGTCAATTCACGTCGGGTCAAAGCTAAAAATTTCATACCCAACCCGACCCTATTTGAATTTGGGTTACTAGGGTTCGGGTCAGCCCGAATATGAGTAAAATGTAAAAAAATTCATTTTTTATGCTCTTTTATATAGAAAATTTATAAAATTTATTTTAAAGAAAATTAAAAAAATCTTATCCGGGTCAATCGAGTCGACCCGAACCCGAATTAGCCAAAAATTTCATACCCGATACCTGACCCTATTTAGTAATCGGGTTTACTCGGGTTGACCCGAATAGTTTTTTTTGACCCAAGTAACCCGACCGGAATACGTTTAATCTGGTCCCGGGTCCGATCGGGTTTTTTTACACCCCTATTCGGTACTACTATTTCCCTCCCTTTTACTTTCCCTCCCTTTTTCTTACTTCAGTTCCTATACATAGTTTTAGTCACACGGATCCCATTGTCACATTTGCTATGAAATCTTAACCCTCTATTCCTTTCACTTGGATCATCAATGTATGGCTAGGATCATCTTCAACAAGCACAAATATCCTTAAACAAACACAAATACCCATTGGGTAAAAGAGATCCTCTCTTTTATTACCCATGTATATCTGGCGCTTCTTGTAACTAAAAACACCAAACACACACTTTGTAACCAAAAAACACTCAGCTTGAGCTTATGTACCACACGGAATTTGACATCACTTATTTCGACATGTTGCTTTTTTTTTCTTGATAACGGTGTTGTCTGTGGGCTAGACTACCTTCATAATGTTTACTCTTCATTCTCTGGTGCGTAAGCCTCTACTACTATCTCTAAAAGAAGCCGTAGACACTTCAATAAGTTTAATATATGAGCTGATTGTTGGTCATCCAAGAGTACGCGGACACATTCGTGCTTACTACGGAGGTGGCGCTCTTAATAGCGGGTCCTGGTTATAATAAAAATTACTACAAGGCCCTAATATATCATACCGGAGCAACTAACTTAGTGGAAGGCGATCTTACATTGAAGAAATCCGTGTTGGCTGTACCTGCCAATGGCGTTGTCGTGATCGAAGCATTCCTTAAATATGTTGATTCGGGGGAAATTATTGTGAAAGAGACGCAAATACGATGCGGAACATGAAAGTGAGATTGTGACTTATGGAGGGCAAAATTGCCGTTTCAATCTTAAAACGACTTTTAGAGTTTATTAAAATAGGTGATTGTGATTTGTAAAGTTTATGAAAAGGGTCATGTTATTTTAATACGATTACTACTTCTGTGTGTATAGTTTTTACATGATAAAACACACTAATGCATCAAAATTTAATGTCAAATTGATGGCTAAGTGAACAAGTATAAGAGATTTTATTGCACAATAGTCATTTAATTAAAACATGCATTAGATTATTTCAAATTTTTATTTAAGTAAATCAAGCTAAACCAAATTTATATGCACTGCGAAACAATCCGTTTAATAAATAACTCTTTCCAGAAGTCGAAAAGGTCATGTATTTGTAATAAGTTAGACATCCAGATAATAAGCTGGAATAAACTCGATCATTGTAGCTCAACAAGTCCAAAAGCTTTACATTTTAGCTTCACTAAATTGTGTGAAAACAAAAGTTCTAATTAAAAGACGAGTGCTATTAGAAACATGGGGAACCAGAACATTATCTCCGCCGAAAGGCCATGCATACTTTTACAACCAACTGCACAACAGATACATATCGTCAACAGCCTGCAAAAGAATGCAAAGAAAATATCAGCAAACCCGAACAATAGCATTTTAGCGCCACAAAAGAAGGAAAAAACAGTTTATCGGCTTTTCCAAGATGAAACCGTTGGGTTCAACTATTTAACGATCCCAAAGAATTTTCAAAATATTTTGCCACACAATTATAAACAAAGGAGCATTACATACATTATGCAAAGATCTCGAGGGCTTGACTTTATTTAGTCAAAGGGAAACCATTAAGTCTCCATGTTTGATACATGTTCAGCTGATTCTTTTGGTTCCTCAGCGGCTACTTCTTTTCACTGAATTTTTTACATAACATATTGTGCATCACTCTTTAACCACACGCATAGAAAAACCAGAGGTGAGTATACACATGCATAGAAAAACCAAGACCGGGTGAGACCCAGCTATATCCGGTGAAGACCCGGCTATATCCAGTTAGACCTGGCCAAGACCCGGCTATATCCGATTAGACCCGGCCAAGACCCGGTTAGACAGAGGCTTGACAAGACTGGGGATTTGTGACGAGCTTGCGAGACTACTTGCGTTATGTTCTCTCCCTTGTCAGTCTCCCTGGTTCCTCAACACTGCGTTACGACCCTGCCCATACTACACACGACGTATCTCCCTACTACTTCGCACGCTTTCTCCCTCCACACTCTAGACTGTTACCCAGCCTTGTTAATCCGTTACTCGACGTTATTCTCCGCTTCTCCACTTGCTTGCTTCGCTTCCGTTAAATCCACCATTTTTCCCCCGCGGCTACCTTTACCAACCCGTCAACGCGTCCCTTTCACACTTGTCCACTGTGCCCCTGACTGTGATTCGTGTTTGTTTTGTCTAGACTTGTGTATTCGTGACTGAATGCCTGAGACTGCGATTGCTGCCACCGTAGTATGCGACTTTGTGCATGAGACTGTTGTTAGTGACTGAGCCTGTGATCTCTGCCTTTGTGAGATTCGAGAGCACACTGGGCTCGTTGGCGCTAGCCTGGCTTGCGCTCTCTGTAGTATCCTGTCGGTAACTATTTTCAAGAAACCACCAAACATGGGATCTGAAAATCAATCAAACACCCTTCTTTCAGTTCCAACAACATGAAAGCCACGATTTGGACTGAAACAATCACACAGCATTAAAGAGGCACAGATAAGGAGGCTTATTATATATTCGAGCCTGTTTCGTTCGTAGCGCGAATTTTTACTTCTTAAACTATTTGAGCTCTCATGAGATAAAACAATAATTCCTACTAATCGACCCAACTCACTAAGTCGATCGGTACTAAATGACCCTCACTAGTAAACAACATTAAAACATATGGTTAACTTGTCGAACCTGTGAAAGTTGCGAAGATACGGCATTGTCAGGTTTCTAGAGCATGCCTATCTGCAGACAGTATGAAGACATGGACTCTCTAAGTACAGCAGTCAGTTAACAGCAATGTTCAGGCTGCGCATGGAGCAAGCTACAAAAGGAAATAAAATAATAACCATGTTCAGTTTCGGCTACACTTCACCTTCAGAACTATACAATTAACATTACCAGACCAATCCTAGACTTAGACTAAGAGGTTATCCTAGGTAGCAGCATGGAAGGGAGAAACGTCGCTGAACTTAGTGATCATACCAAACCACTACGAAGACTGGAGTTACTATCCTCTATGAAACTAACAAATGGGATGCCAGGCGAGACTAGGAGGCGGGGGCGGGGGGTGAGGTACGTGGGCTTTAGGGTGAGGAGGGGGGGGGCGAATGGAGGCTAGGGGGGGGGTGAGCTGGGGGGTCTGTGGGTGGGAGTAGTTGAGCTGGTGGGTGGCTGGACTGTAGGGGGGAGGTAGTATTATTTGGTTACTAATTGGGTATTATGGTCTGTAGGGGGCTATTTCACTCTTCAGGGGTAGGGGAGTCGTTGAAGGGGTATAGGGGGAGTGTTTGGGGGGGGTGTTGATTTAGAGTTGGCCGTGGGTTTGAATCTGGATTATTAGGGGGGTCGAATTGATTGAATATTAAAACATTGCGTGACACATAGGAGGAGTTTCTGGTTACTAAAATGGTCACAATGAGGTTGATTTTAACGCCTCTGGTATAGATGATAGATTCCACACGTACATTACTCCTACTTTCCATATCTAATTTCGGGGGTTTCTGTTAACTCTTTACAATGGAGAGATCTCTAGGTGACTGATAGATAAAAAAAGTGCATGGATTTATATAGTGGAGACATCTGCTCTCTTCGGTGTACATAAACAACTAAGGTAGCGTAGTTTAGGGGATGTTGGGAGGTTGGCGTATGTGTACGTTGGAGAGGGGGGGAGAGGGGAGCCTGTCGGGGCAGCGGGCGGGTGTTGAGGGTTTACGTGTGAATGAGGGTATGCTGTGGTTTTTAGATTTTATACTGAGCGGGTGAGGGGGGGGGTGGGGGGGAGTGTTTTACTTACTACCAAATCAAGAACATACGAGGAGCTAAGGTGGGGCTTATAGATACTGGGGGTGTAAGAATAAGAGGTTTGATAATATAGTATGCTTGGGCGGTATGCAAGGGGGGCGGGAAAACAGGGGTAAGTGGAGCATTATTTTGGACTAAGTAGATATTTGCTAGCGTTTCATATCAGTTATAATCTGTTTCGCTTTATACATAGATCAAAAGTAAGACCGCTGTGGTAATCGAAACTAGACTATAGTGGTAATTATTAATTACTCATGCCTTTAGCTTCCGGCGCAGCCAGAAATTGAGCTGTTAACTTAAACAGCCTGTACTTAAGGGTCCATCTGTGTCAACCTACACGCAAGCTACCTGACCAGCCTGATCTTCTATCTTCCAACGGTTCGACAATGAACACTATGTGTAAATGTTGTTTTTATAGTGAGTACATTCTAGACCGAATTACATAATTATGATCTCGAAAGATCACCTTGCATAAGCGGTTTTCTATCTTCGTTTTTTTATCTCATGAGTCAAAACCTATTGGTTAAATGTAAAAGTCGCTCACACACACGCAAACAGTTGGCTGCAAATATAATAACCTACCTAATTAAACTATCTACTCGAAGCCCGTACTTTGCTTCAATTGATCTGAGAAAGTGGTTGGGGGGGGGCCTAGTAAGTAGGTTAAATGCCCGGTTCTTAAGACTATGATGGACATTAATGGGGGGGTATGTGGTGTTATGGGTGGTGGGGGGGGGGGGGGATTGGTTGGGGGGGTGGGGGAGGGGGGGAGGGTTTCAGCGGGGGGTTTATTCTGGGTGGGAGATTTGAATTAAATGAGAAACTAGTACAAATGAGATTGATATTTAATTTGGATAATGAAGTAGTGATTGTGACTGAGCCTGAGACTGCGATTGTGACCGAGTATGCGACTGTGCATGAGACTGTGTTAGTGACTGAGCCTGTGACTCTGTTTGTGATTGAGACTGGGTCGTTGGCGCCTGGCTTGCGCTTTGAGAATCCTGTGGTACAATTCCAAGAACCACCAAAATGGACCTGAAAATATCAAACCCGTTTTCAGTTCAACAATGACACAATTGACTGAAACAAATCAACAGCATTAAAGGTAGAAAGTATTAGGAGGTTATATATTTCGGCCTGTTTCGTTGTAAGCGAATTTTACTTTAACCTATTTGACTCATGAGATAAAAACATAACCTTAATCGACCCAATCATAAGTAATCGGTCTAAATGACCACTAGTAAACAACATTAAACATAGGTTACTTGTCGAACCTTGGAAGTGAAGATCGGATGTCAGGTTGGCTTGCATATGAAACCAATGGACCCTTAAGTACAGGCTGTCTAGTTAACGCAATTTCTAGCTGCGCAGGAGGAAGCTAAAAGGAAGCAAAATAATAACATATGTCAGTTTCGATACACTAGTAGGAAACAAATACTGATAAAACCGAAAATTTCAGTCATAAAATAGGAAGTCACAGGGCACAACCAAGCGAAACTTATGAAATTATCAAAAGGGCACACCTGAAGTAGCACACCGAACGATTGAGGCTTTGTTAGCTGAGCACATTTCAAGAATCCGACCCACAGCTTTTGGTTTTTCCAAATCTGTAAGATGATATAGATTACCATTATAAAAAGCTCCAAGTGCGCAGAATAAATAAGTAGTGTAAGCTATTAAGCACATTTCTCACCTGTTTGCTTACAAGACGAGACAGAATCTCCATTATAAAATCCACCTGTATTATATCGTCACCGTCAGATCTCTCATTATAAGAATAACAACCTTACATATGGAAATAGAGTAACTTTGTATCATCTTACCAGGGCGGGAAATGCACCAATTGTCTGTATTACTGTTCGGAAGAGGAATCTGCTCAACCTGAAAAGATGATATGAAGATAAGAGTTTGATTAACCAAAATTATCTTGTACAGTGAAAGTTCGAACGTACCAGTTGATTTAAAACCTTTGCGAGAACTTGTTGGGTAAATATTTGTCGTTGCTGAAAGCAAGTATTGCATGCATCTGTAACCTGCTTAAGGAAAAAAAAAAAGGAACTCTATAGTTGCATACTTAAATGTAAAACGGACAACGGAAAGAAAAGAGAAAAGAACTTGCCTTCTTCAGAGGAATCCCGTCTTTCTCTGGATCAATGCCATGGATACCAATCAGCACTTCAGCTGGTGTAAGAATTGAGCCACCCTGAGATGATTCCTGTAGGTTTCAAAAAGGCCCATATTAGTAGATGCATATTTAGTTTTGTAAAGATTAGCGGATAGGGCCGAATTTCAGTCATAAAATAGGAAGTCACAGGGCACAACCAAGCGAAACTTATGAAATTATCAAAAGGGCACACCTGAAGTAGCACACCGAACGATTGAGGCTTTGTTAGCTGAGCACATTTCAAGAATCCGACCCACAGCTTTTGGTTTTTCCAAATCTGTAAGATGATATAGATTACCATTATAAAAAGCTCCAAGTGCGCAGAATAAATAAGTAGTGTAAGCTATTAAGCACATTTCTCACCTGTTTGCTTACAAGACGAGACAGAATCTCCATTATAAAATCCACCTGCATTATATCGTCACCATCAGATCTCTCATTATATAAAAAGGAAAATGAATATATCTCCTGAAAAGAAAGTAACTTTGTATCATCTTACCAGCCCCGGAAATGCACCAATTGTCTGTATTACTGTCCGCATAAACAGCATCAGAAGAGGAATCTGCTCAACCTGAAAAGATAATATAAAAATAAGAGTTTAATTAACCCAAATTATCTTGACACGTTAACCATCCCACCCATTATACTGCAGAGTGAAAGTTTGAACGTACCAGTTGATTAAAAACCTTTGCGAGAACTTGTTGGGTAAATATTTGTCATTGCTGAAAGCAAGTATTGCATGCATCTGTAACCTGCTTAAGATAAAAAAAAAAAGGGAACTCTTTAGTTGCATACTTAAATGTAAAATGGACAACGGAAAGAAAAGAAAAAAGAACTTGCCTTCTTCAGAGGAATCCCGTCTCTCTCAGGATCAACGCCATGGATACCAATCAGCACTTCAGCTGGTGTAAGAATTGAGCCACCCTGAGATGATTCCTGTATAATAATGTTTCAAAAGGGCCCATATTAGCAGATTCATATTTAGTTTAGTAATGATTAGCGGATAGGGCCGAGTGGGTTGGGCAACAGGTCGAACAAGTTCAGTCTGAAACACACGCTTATCCACATATACCTTTCTATAATAACAAAAACGACATCAATACAAAAACGATTAAATCTGAAGATTTGAAAAGATGATTTGGGGGTTGCATTCATCCAAACAAAGATCTTATAATTTTCCACTTCACGAGGCACCATCCCAGACACAACACCAATTTCAAAAACAGAAACAAACATACATAAAGAACAAGTTACCTGAAAGATACGGGCAAGTGCAGCCTGGAATTTATCAGAGGGGAGATTTACAAAACGAGGAAAGATCTGAAGAAGTTGGGAAAACAAATATTAACGATCGTTAGCAAAATTACAGCCATAGAATGAACAGAACAAGCCATCAACTGGAAAATACTTGCATAAAAGGAAAACAAGGAAGCAAACCTCGTCTTTTGGTAGGAAGGGTAATACAGGAATTAGGATCTCTGTGTCCTGTTATGTGACAGAATGTCAATAAATCAGTGTGATGATATATGTCTATCTACCATGCAGAAAGAAATAAAAGATATTACATACCCTTAATTTTGTGTCATATAACTTTCTAATGGTAGCTATCAAGTTAGGAGAAGGAAGCGCCCCATCCGTTAGCGTTTGCACCACCTATTGAAAAGAGAAAATGGAGAAGAGAAGACAGGCACATTACGCGTCTGTTAGGAGAATAATACTATATAAGGAAAAACAAAAACCTGCATCAGAAGGGTCTCGCTTCCAGCAGGTGGATCTGCAATAATTTCAAGAAGCTGAGGAGATGAGCCAATGGTGCGAACTAGTTTCGGGATTTGAACAGAAATTGCCTGCACAAAAGGGAAAAGAAAGATATAAACTTAATACTAGCGCATGTTACTTTATAGATAATATAGGAAAACCGGTAAACTAAAATCTACTCAACCTGCTTAGCTGCTTTCGACATGTTCTTGTAGACGATTAACAGTTGACGGAAAAGAGAGTGTTTCTGTAAGTTAGAAAGATTTTATAATTAGTTAAACTTAAAAATCTTAAAAGTCAGATTGTGCAACGAATTATATGCTGATATACCTTTGTACATAGGGCGAAATACAGTGACATGCATCGTTGTGCATCGATTATTGAAGTGGATGGATTGTTATCAGATGTACTAGCTTGACCAGCCTCGGATGAACTGTCCTTGACGATGGCACTTACTGATTCCGTCAGAGGCTTTCCCATCTCGTTGTCCTTTGCTACTTCAGCATTAGATCCATCAGTATGTGCCTTATCCATCAAATGATCAACGTTCACAGCAGATAATAACATATCCTTCGCAAAATCTTCAATTTGCTGAGAAATAGCTGGTATAGGATAAAGCCTGTTTGCCACCTGTGATTGGACAATGAACCACTAAAAAACAAGAGAAAACCTTAAACTTGTTAAGGTTATAATGATTGAATCAGGACATACCAGACGTATCGCTTTTGTTTGCACTTCCTCCAAGTGGTGCACTGCACTCTATTCAAAACGCCCAATATGGTTAAAAGTCGAAATCTCAAGAGAAATTTTTTTATCATAGAGAAATATATATACCTGTAAAGCAATTTTTAAGCAAACATCTCTAGTTGGAGGTCGAAGCAGAATTAAGCTCCAAACAATGCTGAGACCTTGATGCACTCTCTCTCCACTATGCAACTCCGCATCTTTTTCACTATTTCCAGGAACACACAAGCTCTCCAACAATTTAAGAACGGGTTTTGGTAGGTAAGGAACTTCACTAAGCAATCTAGTCAAAGATTTGTCACTTGGTGGAAAAGAATCTCTGAGTGTTTCTGCCTGCAATAAGAATTTAATTTAATTTGTTATACTTATGTCTCGTAAACAAACATAATAGAAACTGAATATTTACGAACCACTTTCAGAAGAAACATCTCATATACTGAGGTGGCTGTTGTTGAAGAAAAGAAGTCGTGATCTGCTTCTGCCTCTCCAAATAATCTATAGAGGACACGCAATGTTAACTCATGTCCCTGAAAAAAAAATACTCACTGTTACTAGAATAGGTTCGGCCAAGCTGATTCAAACTAGATTTGGATAATAAGTACAGAAACTTGTGTGAAGATGACTCCACGGGTCCAACTCCAAAGGAAACTGCGAGAAGAAGCAAGTAGTCAAAATCATAACCAACCAAATTATTTGCAAAATTATTTAATGTTAGAACATGAAACCAAGCAGTTAGTAATTTTGTGCTAGTGGGACGGTACCTCAACTCCTAAATATGAAAGCAATGAAAATCGAAGCTGTGAACCTCCAGCAACTGCAATATGCTTATAAGCTTCAACGATACGTGTAAAAGCCAGTTTTTGTATGTGATCCTTCTGCTCGTCAGTGAGACTGATAACAGGCGCAGCCATTTTTGGCAGGATGACTTTAGATGTTAACTGAACAGAAGTTGCGGTTGAGGAATTTATATTGTTTGCTTCTGCCATGGCAGCTTTTGGACTAAGTTCCTCGGACCTGTCTGTAGACATTGAAGGAACTATATCCATTGATGATGTGCCCGTTTTGGTAATTTGCTCTTGATTATTTTCTTCCATATCAGCAGAAATCATTTCAGCGTCAACGTGAATTTCAGGCATCCCGTCATCCCGGGCTGACGAGTCTAAGCCGGGTATACCGTCCTCCAGTTCCCCTATATCGGTATCTTCAGATGGAATAGCTAAACTAACATTCGTTACAGTTACAGATGGTATATTAACAGAAACTGGTGGGCCCGCAGGCACCAAGTCTTCTTCCATGGGTGAAGCTTGAGGAGAATGTACTGCATCACTATCTTTTGTCGCAGGCTGTTCGCCTTTCACTTCAGGCTTCTGCAGCAGTTCGTAGATTGTCAGGCAGGACATGAAAATTATCATATTACTTTCAAAATTATCCTAGGATAATAAAAGCAACATCAGAGATTATGTTCAAAATTATATAGTGTACCTCGTCAGTTTGTGTTTCCAAAGTAGAATCTGTAAGCTGAGAATTGGTGGAGCGTGATATGATGTCGGTTAGATATGCAGACAGAATATCAGGATGGGACCCGGTGTTGACCAACTCTTCATTGCCATCTTGTATAGGGCGAACTAAAGGAAGATTTGGCATATTGGCCATTACTACTTGCGCGAGTAAATCAGCGGATATACTGCTAATGAGAATTTCCAACATTCCGGCAGATTGTTCACCTTGTGCAACCAACGAACTAAACATAGACACAAGCTGCTGCACCCGTCCATTGTCTGCATTTACTTTTTGGCTTGAAGAATTCCCAACTACATTACCCTTTGAGTCCTCTTTCAGATTAGCTGTTGGTTTGGCACGCTTTCCAGGTACACCATCATCTTTATTCAAATCACTAACATCCTGCACTTCAGACCTTTTCCTAATACCAGGAGAATTACTCGCTTCTATCAAGGGTTTTACATCCTGTAGGAGGACCGAGGATTTGTCACTATTCCACATAAATACTTTTGACTGTACAGAAGCAAAATGGGTAACTCAAAACAAGCAACTTACCTGTGTAACTGACGAATTACCCCGAGAAACTTCACGAAGGGCTTCATCAGCCAACCCACCAGCTTTCATATCTCTAAGTGACCCAACTAGACGATCCCGCCACTATTAAGGAAGTATAACACAGTTTAAGGACAGTATAGCAGCCAAAAACACTCAAAATATAAATACATCATTTTTCTTGTTTCATTATAATGTATTCGAATCAAGTTCTTAGTGGAGTCCTGTAATAAATAAAATAGTTACCGGAACAGCACCCGGGTGTGTGCATCTCAAGCAGGAAAGGAAAGCATTCTTCAAAGCATGATGCACTCCAGAAACATGACCTGCTTTCACAGCAGCACTTGATGGATCCAAACCAAGTAAAACTGGAAGTATGCGCCCATAAAATGCAGGCCTTTTCTTCGCAATTGCAGAAAGACTGTAAAAGGATGATTAAAAAAAATTGGTGAAAGTGTACAGAGCTGCATTAATCTAAGAAGCATAAGCATTTATAAATATACCTCTTGATTAACACGATAACCACCATATTGCTGAGTGATTTAACAGCTGGATATCTCAGCTGATCAAGCAACAAACCCAGGTTCCGACTGGCTTCAGTCGATAGATCACCAACATTAAGTATGGGATGGCCTCCACGAAGCCATGCTATGTTAAATTCATCTGTCATGCAAGTGTACAGATAACGTCAATGACCACACAAAAAACAAAAACAAAAATACAATTTATAAGTATACCTGCAGAAGTTTGATCTGCGGGTGGTTCAGAAGAAGCACTAGGATCAGCGGTATATAATAGAGTCACTGATTCCACAAATTTCAGTGCAAGCAACTTTCTCCCATCGCTTTCTGGCTGAAAAATTTTTAACTACAGACGATTAGCCTGTGTACATTATGCATAAAGGTTGTGCCGAATCATTAAGATTGTTGGTTACCTGGTGCGCCATCAAATATATTTCATCTTTAAGCTTCAACACCCATGCCCAAGATGACTCAAGAGAATCATCCAACTCGCTTGAATACAGACCCTGAAAACTAGAGCTATGAGTATCTACATCTACAATACTTAATATGCATGGTCATGGGGGAAAATAAAATTTTACATGTTTAAGCTCCAACGGGCTACATATTCGAGAAAAAGAACTATGGCAGCTTTACTAGCTTAATATGGGCCTAAAGGCTTCGATAAATGAAAATAACAGAAAGGACACGAATGTACCTGAAGTGCAATTTTCGTAAGAGCCCGTCTGAATAAACTGATTCCGGAGGTGATCGCCTGCCTAGCAACTGCAGGTGTGCCATCTCTTAGGAGAGTTATCAATAAAGGGACAATATCAGGTAACAATTCTGTATTATTCAACCCAACGTGACCAGCGATCCTACATATGAGAATCAATTAATGAATCAATCAGCAAGAATTGTATTACTTAAACACGCTCAACTGTTATACTTTACTTTAGCTTTCATCAAAACCGTTGTAAAATCTATATATTCAAATAGTGATATTAAATATCAGTGGATAAAAAAGCAGGTTTAGGTTTATATCTAATGTCAAACGCCTAGAACTTGGCAGCTTATATAATAATCAAACTGCTTGAAACCCAATGTGCATTTGTATGCTCACAAATAGTGATATTACAGCTACAGCTACTACTTTTCTTTTTTTTTAGAACGGCTTGTTAGTTGTTAGTGGTTCACGTCCAGCAGTGACATCCAATTGGGCAGTATGCCTAACCCTGAACCCGCCTGTACTTCCTCCTATTCCGCCTGAAGGGGTAAAAGTCCCGGGTGGGACTCGAACTCAAGACCTCCCCTAGCCAAACATCCCCTCCCCAAGTCCGAAACTACTAGTATTATAAAAAATGAAAAGGGTTGGTTAATTAATTACTCGGCGACGAATCGGCGAACGGGACTAGAGCGGTCAGTATGCAAATCAAGAATAAGGTCAGGCAACACATTCGCCCCAATATCATCCACTGAAGAGGAGGAAACCACATCTTTTAATTTCTGCAAGTTTTCGAGCTTTGACGGAATATCAATTGACAATTTAGCCGACTGAATCAATTTCTCTATTGGAATTGAAGCAGATGCCATTATTCCACCCATTTTTTTCTTTGATTTACTTCATCCGCTCCAATGTTATGTTTGTGTAATGTAACAAGGTTTTTATTTGGGGTAATCTTTCTACTTTCTACCTTCTACTTTCCAATTTGTTATAAACCCGATCTGTTAAACCGACACGAAAATTAACAGGTTCGAGTTGAGTTTAAATATATTTCGGAGTCGTTTCATCTAACCTGTTTATTAAATAAGTCAGGTTCGGGTTGAGAATGAATCAAGTGGGTTGACCCGCCAATAGGGGTCTTATCAGGTCGGGTTAAGTCGGATTTTGATTTTTAAAAACTCACCCGCAACCCGACCCGATAAAAAGTCGGGTTAACGGGTTCCAGTGATAATCGGGTCGGATTATGTCAGGTCGGGTGATTCGGGTTATCGGGTATTACATACATGTTTTGTTACAAAGTTAAACATAATGTTACAAATATAGGACTCACAAAGATGACATCAAAAATGATATGTGATCATTATAAATTGATATGCAAGCTGATATATACCATTTCTTAGACCAGTCCATTTGAAAGAATATCCACTGATTATATATGTAGCAAAACTTATGTATACATTTTATAAAATGATTTAGAGAGCAGATATGTAGCTAGCAAATATGATGCATAATCAACTGATCATTATAAAGTTTTAAACTTAAACTAGCAAACATGATATGTGATCAACTGATTATTATAAAGTTCTAAACTTAAACTGGTATATTGGTATTGGGATAATAAAATTTATTACTTACAATTTTAAACTTTGATTTTCGGGTCTTATCGGGTTGACCCGATATCATTAATTATTTAACCCGAACCCGATCCGATAACACTATCGGGTTATCGGGTTTGGGTCAAAACAACCCGACAAGATTTTTGAACCTGATTTAACCCGACCCGATAAGCCTCATCGAGTTCGGGTTCAAGTTCGGGTCGGGTCAACACGACCCTACTGACACCCCTACCCGCCAACTTGTTTAAGTTTTTTTTCTTAAATTAAAAGTTATTTATATTTTATTATACTGGTTAAATGCGATAAACGGGTCGACCCGCAAACCCGTTTAACTTATTTAACCTGTGTAATGTGCCAATTTTTGTATATAAAACGGGTTAAATTGGTCAACACGAAACCCGTTTAACGTATTCAAACCATGTAACATATTTAACCCGCCAGCCCAAGTATATATACGGGTTAAATGAGTCAGGTCGGGTTATGTATAAACATGTTAGGGTTGGCATAGCTAATCTGATTCTTTTAACGGTTCGAGTTGAGGTTTTAGACCTGCCAACATATTAACCCGTACTCGACCTGAATTGTCACCCTTACTTTGTTGGACTAAACGAGATTGAAAGCGTTTCGGTTTGGACAAATGAGGGCTTTTATGATTATAGGGTTTTAGAAATAAGATACCTTATACTAAAAGGACACTAGATTGTGCTCTGGTTAATTATATAAATAAAATATCTTTAGCCCGTTAATTATATAAATATCTTTAGCTTTAGTTAGGGTCGAGCAAAACATGTCGAAAACTGAAACGAAAAACCGAAGGCTGACTGAAACTAAACCAACCATATTCGGTTCGGTTTTTGGTTCTATAAATTTATGATATGCTGTTGCAGCTAGGGGTGTCAATAATCCTGACCCGACCCGACCCGTACCCGACCCGAACCCGACCCGACCTTATTCGGGTCGGGTTAATCGGGTTCAAAATTGAAGTCGGGTCAGTCGGGTCAACCCGACTAACCCGAATTCGAAATAGGGTCGGGTATCGGGTTCATATACTTTGCCTATTCGGGTTCGGGTCAACCCGACTGACCCGAGTTAAGCTTTTTTTCTTTTTTTTTTAATTTTGTTAATAAAAATTCAAATTTTCTTAATAAAAATTCAAAATTTCTTAATAAAACAAATAAAATTTTATAAATAGGACAGACCCGAACCCGACTTGACCCGACCCGACTTGGACCCGACCCGTTTGACCCGACCCCGACCAACCCGACCCGATTGACACCCCTAGTTGTAAGGTTTCCTTTATGTGTTTGTCAGTTGTTTGTATGATATGGTG
>BQNB010091497.1:0-26863 GCA_026074375.1 Tanacetum coccineum
CTATTGCCTAAGAGCCACGAATACGGGTGCAATTCCCTTATAATTACGAACACGGGTGCAATTCCCTTATAATTACGAATACTTGTGCAAATCCCTTATAATTATGAACTCTGGTGCAAATCCTTTATAATTACGAATACTAGTGCAAATCCTTTATAATTACGAAATCGGATGCAATTCCCTAGGAATTACGAATACGGCTTCGATGTCATGAGCTTAGTGCAATAATACCTGTTTTGGACTTCGAAATACGTACTTAGTCTACCATTACTTAAATTTTGTGGTCCACTAAACTGTTTGATTGCATTAACATTTCTTGACTTATTGAATCACTACTTGTATTTCGGAACTAATACTTTAAAATGTTGTAACACTCCTTTTCTTACTGAAATATTTCTTAAATTATTTCAACACTGCTTTTACTTAAACCTATGAATTCACCAACATTATTGTTGACATTTTAGCATGTATTTTCTCAGGTTATTATTTTGCTAGTGGAGCATTGGGAGCATTTGAGCCGCGCGGATATATTTTTGAAGGCTTAATAACTTGAGTACCATTTGACAAACGTTTTGACAATGTTTTCAAATACATTATAAATGGAACCTGTTGCAACTCTGATTTTTTTTAAATAGAATGTGACACTTTATTTAAAACGTCCCTTTTAAGGTCGTTTTCTGTAACTTGTGCGTATGGACTATGAAGTAGCACCCCAAAGTGGTATTCCGCTGCGTTGTGATTTTTTTGGGGGTGTTACACTTACCACCGTCACACCTCGTTTTGCATATTGGGATCCACAATACCAAACATATCATATCGCAACACAACGGGACGGAACGTGCCCACGATCCAATACACATAACCACAACAAGCTTAAAAACATTTTAACACGACAACAAGACAAGCATCATTCTCACCCCAAAATAACATGAGAAAAAAAGGGGCTATGAAACTCACATTTGCTTAGCTTTCCAAAAGATTCCAACAAAAAGCTTCACAAATAACTAGCACAAATCTAAACAACAAAATAACTCGTGTTACACGCTACTAAGCCAAAAGCTTAAGCACATGTAACAATCATATGATGGATGTCTAAGGTGTTTAGTTACCCTCATGGGTCACCCCGACACCATGCCCGACTTTAACCAATTCGTTTACACATTATTTCAAAGTCTTACAATTTACCCGAAAACGCAGAATTTTGACCTCACTTTACCATTTTCTAAACCAAACCTACTGAGCTTTATAAATTCTACCAAAAATCACAGGTTAAATACCATGAGTCTACTAACTCCATGATTTTTCCACTAATTTATTTCCCTTCTTAAGTGCCTCAAATAAAATCAAACTTTTAACTACCCAGTTTCGGATCTGATCGCACACTAAAAAGTTTTGACCTAAAAACCATACATAGACTCCAAATCAGAAGCTCTCCTTTGGGGGATTTCTAATAGACACATAGAACTAAACTCCTGTAGAAGGGATAAGCTAAATTCGAATTTTAAGTGGGGGTTTTACACCTCGTAATCTGACCTAAATCTGACCCGTATTTACTGTTTTGACAACTTTTCTTGCAACCAACGTTTGACTGACTTCCCGACCTCAAAAACCTTCAAGGCCAAATGTTCTGGAAACTAGACTCTCTGAGCTACGTCATAGACACCGGAAACTTAACAAAATCAAATTCTAACGCGAATTAAGTTTAACCAATTACACCCATAAGCTTCTAATTAAACCCTAATCATTGCAATATGATTAAACATCGTTAATTTACTGATTTTACAAAACCCTAATTCCATCATAATAATTATTACATGAATTAATGATTAATAACTAACAAGGATTAATTAAAACTTACCTTAGAGCTTGATTTCTTCACAAAAGCAAAAACTTTAATTTTTCTCTCCTCTTTTTTTTGACCGGTTATACCAAGTGGGAGGGTTATGAGATTTTATTTTGTATTTATAGGCCCCCAAACTAATTATAGATAAAATCTAATTAGTATTTGTGATCCCGTAAAATAATATGGAAAACGTTTTAAACAAGTTATCTTAATTATAAAAGAAAAAATATAAAGCAGACCTGAATTATAAAAAAAGAAAAGTAAAGAAGAAGCAAAGGGTGAAACCTGGATGGGAGAAATCGCATGAATGATATATGATGAGGAATGTTGAATGCGTTTCTAATAGAATGTATTAGAGGAATATATAATGTATTTTGAGGCCCTATTATCCATTGGGCCATATGTAAGGCCCAGAAGTTTATATCCCAGAGGCCGAGTTTTGAGAATTAGAATCAACCCCCTTCTTTTAGGGGTGAGCAGAAAAACCTAAAAAGCCAAAAATCAAAACCGAACAAAACCAAAATAATCGAATAACTAATAATCGAACTGGATTTGCTAAAATCGAACTGAACTAATTAAGCTAGATGTACAATCAACTTATGCATTAGTTGTTGGAATGTGGTAGTTGGATTCGCATGTTATGCAACTAGAAGTACGTGAGCCTAATGGAGGCACACACGTTAAGACACGAAGAGTGCGTTTACTATATATATACTTCACGAAATATATATTTAAATGCTCGTTAGTTTCCATTATTAGTTTAGAACTAATTTAACGGATATTTAAATGTAAACCAAAGGGAGTAAATCGAAAAAAACCCAAACCTTAAGGGTACCTATGGTTAACCAACCCATATCGGTTTTTCAAGGGGTGTTTGAGCCAGTTTAGGAGATAAGGAAAAAGGAAGGAATTGAGATTTCATGTTCACCAAGGACTAGGGTTAGGGGCCTATATAAACATCTACACCTAGCCTAATTATCCATTCGTTAAAAATCATTAAATTTAAATATTTTTTTGGTCCTCACCTTTTTCCCAAAACCGGTCGAACAAAACCCTAAGGTTTTTGTTTTCTTTTCTTCCTTGCTTTGATTTTCGGTAAAACATTTATAAGGTTTTAGGTGCGATTTGGATTCCCACAAGCTCGATTTATAAGCTCAAGCTGGTCAAGGGGATTTGGGTATTTCTTGAATTTTTCAACATCAAGGTTGAAAAGTTGAAACTTGAATATATTTTAGGCAAGCTTGAATATTGAATGGCTGGATGGAAAGTATACTACATCGGATGTAAAGTATTAAAGGGCTGAAAGTATGTTAAGAAAGTATTGAATTCAAGGTTGGCAACTTGCTTGTACACAACTAGAACGAAAATTAAGTATTGAAGGAGCAAAACTTGTCATAGAAGACTCATAATATTCCGTCCATCATAAAAAAACGCACCGACCTTGGCGGTTTGTATTTTAATGCTTAAATCTGAGTAGTTTCAAGTTTTAGTGGGTTTGGAGGCGCTTTAGTAGTTTTGGTTAATCGTTTTTTCTTTCCATGGTGTATACAGCCTTTCGTCATTGTTCACTAATGGTAAGCATGTTATCTCCTTCTCCCTTGCTTTTTTTGGTTACGCACATTTAATTTTCACGTTTTGTTTCCTATCGATACTTTTTGTAATATATGTGATCTAATTTTGACTGAAGAATATAAAAGAGGTGTTATAAGGTTCGTTTTTTTTATTGCAGAGAAATAGGACGGGGACAGAAAATTCAGATGTTGAGCAGGCATAAACTTTTGTGACAGGAAAATCGCTCAAGCAACGTTTTGTAATTGGTATGTGTTGGTGGAAAGATCACAAAGATTTCATAATCGTATATTTTTATGAAAGAATCAAGGTTCCTAGATTATTAGAAAACTTAAAAGTAAGTGTATTTAATCTTTTATCACCAAATAGGGGTTGCTAGAGGTGCATCATCTGGGAAAGAGCAGTTTGCAATACGATCATTGAGCAACTTCATGATCTGTGTGTTGTGCTTGTAAAATAGGTACATGTAATTCTATTTACCTGACTCATGTCACACGTGGTTGTTTGGAGTTTGATCCATTTACTTTTTACCTGGTTAATTTTGGTTGTCTTTTATCTCAAAAGGGTAACAAGGATCATTTTTTTAAAAGCTAAACAGGAACGGGGTTAAATGGTTTTGTGATGCCGGAGTTGCTGATGCGTTTGATGACGCGTTTGCTAATGTCGGGGAAGTCGTTCATTATATTATTTTTAGGGCCACAAAAGTGTGATATAAGCAATTTACACCGGCACTTAGTATGTGGATCGGACCGAGGCTGGCGTTGATTTTGGTATAACTCATGAGAGCATAAACTATGAGTAATAAGTTTAGCATATTTGTTCAGTATGTTGGTTCGGTAGTAAAGAGTGTGAAGTCGTTCAACGAGTTTGTTTTCAGTCGCTTGGTTAGTTGTTTAAGTGGCTTAATTGAGTGGCTTGGCTGTAAGTTTTTGTAACCCTTGCACTTTTCTAAGATCTATATGTTCTAATTTGTTATTCCTTGGAGACATGACTACGCTACGACGTCAAGTAACTCGACGTATGTCAAACTTAGTGTCCACAGACTTCACTTTTATGTTTTCAACTTGAGTCCTTAAAAGAATAATGTGTATCAAAAGTTGATCTTTCCCAAAAGAATAAATATGATCCATATAGAAAAATGTCAGGGGCATTACAATATTGGGCTCATTTTGTTCGCAATTCGAAAATCTTTACATGGGTGGTTTTTAATAGGTAGATATGTGTTGTATATTTAATAAATAATGTTTATTACATAAAAAAAATCATAAATAGTTAAAAGTTGAGGGTACGTTTCGTAAAAAAAATTTGTTTATCGTCTTCTTAAATTCATATCTTTTTGGCTCTTTTTTCCTTTATGAATAACCGATTTGTGTAATCATAGCTTTAGATTTGTTATTTATCCATTGCTAATGGCCCCAAATGATTTGTTATTTTTTTAATGTAAATTGGTCAAGACTTAGAGTCCAAATGGGAGCCCAGTGTAACATGAATTTGGCCCAATCACTGTAGCTTAAAGCCTTAAATGAACAGTAAATAGCGTACGGATACGATGCCGTTTTACACTTATAGTGACTTGGGCTGGCAAATGTTTGCATATCGAGTACGTGTGAATATGTGACTTCTGATCTTGAACTTTTTATATATATAGTGAGACTTTCTTTTCAGAACCATTCTTAGTGCGAGAACTGACAAAACCACAAAAAAACATGCATGCACGCCTTCAATAATTGTATTTTCGCACATATGTTCTAAAAAACAACATATATGTTTTAAAAAAACATAGTTGTTCTAAAGAATTTAATAAGAAATTGGAAATACAAATTTTTTTTTTGAAGGTGTACATGTATGTTTTTATAAGGCGTGCAACAACAATATTGCGGTAGTGTGTAAGGTTTTTGTGAAAGAAGAAGAAACATAGTTGAATTCTTACTATTATTGATGATTTTCATGTATTTTTTTTATTTTTAAAAACTGCATAGCATGTTTTTGGTGTTTCCTGTCAGTTCTCGGCACTAAGAAAGGGTTCTGAAAAGAGAAAGTCACAATATATATATATATATATATATAAATAATTCATAAATAAATAATAATTCCTAATCGACAATTCTTTGTGACGTCAGCCCTTAACTCACTTCATGGGCTAGACATTCAAGTAGGACTTGGGCTGGCAAATGTTTGCATATCGAGTACGTGTGAATATGTGACTTCTGATCTTGAACTTTTGGGCTTTTCTCATTTTTCTCAATACTCCAACTTATATAGATGTTGGGCATTAATTAAACCTCCGAGTCTTCAATTAATCTTTAGTTTTGCTCCTTAAGTGCTTCAAAGTACCTATAAAGAAATATAACAAATTTACATAATATTTGCAATTTAAACACAAAATTTTGTTATTTATATAGCCGTAAACGATTAATTTCGATATTAAAAAGATCTATATTTTAACGGCTATCAAGATCCTATGACTTAAAGTGAAGTGTGTGTGGCTCGTGTTATAGGGCACTAGCGAACCTACCGAGGACACCAAAAGCTCTTAAAGTGAAACATGCATCATGGATAACACAATGGGTTAATACACAAAATTGTTACTAAAGTTTGCCAAAATGTTCACCTAAGTTACTAAAGTTTTTTGCGTTACAAATAGATTACTTATGTATACGGGTGTGTAAGCCAAATAATGTAAAGGTTCGGTAACCCAAATAATAAACTCATATACTTGAGTAACTTCTTTGTAAACTGTTTTAAAGGTTCAGTAACCCAAACAATAAACCCGTATACTTGAGTAACCTATTTGTAACGAAAAAAACTTTAGTAACTTAGGTGAATATTTTGGCAAACTTTAATAACATATTTGTGTATTAACTCTAACACAATAGGTTGGTTTTTCTTTATTGTTTTTGTGATCCAGTAAAAAGTTTATAGTTTCTTTTTTTGTTTATAATGGAAAACTTTTAAACAATTTATCTTAATTAAATGGAAGTAAAAATTAAAAGCAGCCCTCAATTATGAAAAAAGAAAACTAAAGAAGAAGCAAAGGTTGAAACCTGGATTGGAGAAATCGTATGAATCATGATATATGATCACGAATGTCGAAGAATGTGTTTGAAATATTTAGAATACAGAATGTAGCCCTCAATTTAATGTGGATTATAAACTTAGGTACAATTTCAATTTAAGGTGACTAACTTTTTTTTCTCAATTTAAGGTAACTAACTTTTTACCTGTTAGTCGGGTAATCGATAATCCTTTTGAGTTGGAAATAATTGCATTATCTTGATCATAAAAAAGAAAACCTAACCTAAAAGCATATAAACTTAGAACTCACCAAAAAAATACTGGAAGACAGATCGCCACCATGTAGTAACACAAATAATTATGTGGAAACATTAGCTAGCAGTTAGCGTTAAGCAAAATATTATAAACTTAACGATTTACTGTAGCATGATAAAACCGAACAACCCGATAACTGATGAACACCCCGACCCTCAAGTCATTGTATAGTTTCAACAATAGAACACAAAGTTTACGAACAATATTATGTGCATAAATATGTGAGTAATTTGTCGTGAGAACTTTATCTTAATCGTAATTTGACATTACTGAGTTTATTATTTATTTAAGCAAAATCAACATTTAAGTCTATAGATGTAGATGTATTCCAACATGTTGGTGACATGACTACGTTACGACGTCAAGTAAACTCGACATTTCTAAGATATCACAAGTACGGGCTCGTTTGGTATATGATTTTTTTAAAGGTTTGGGATTAGTTGCTATAAAAAATCAATTGTTTTTGTACAATTATTTTTGGACGACATCCACTTTTGGTGAGGTCCTCTCAATTGCTCACACTAAAACCCTTGATCACCAGATAGACTTTATATGAGATTAAATAAATAAGTGGGCTTTTGAATTTCATTTAAAAAAACTTTTATACATTTATCTTAATTCTGATTGGCCAACTTGATCTATCAAGTTACTTTCGACTTTGATAGGATCTTATCCAACAAGATTCCGCTCAACAATTTCCCTCCCTCATAAACTAATGTATTTTATTTCAGTTTACTTAGAAAATAAAATATATTTAAATTAATAATTAGTTTTTCTCTTTGATGATCTTCTTTCAAACTAATCTCAATCCAAATATAAATCCAAATCCAACTTCACCTAGTTTTTTAATATGAAATGGCACAAAACAAAAGCAAATAATCTTTTGTATATGTCCATATTAAATACAAATTGTTCAAAGTATTTATCATAACTTTTTGGCTTTTCCCAATCCCTTTCACAGCTCAAAAAATTTTTTGGTTTAGTCCTTGGGCAGAACATGATGTTGCTTATAACCAAACTTATTATATATCCTTATGTTGTAGTAGTACATAAAAGATGAATTTACAACAATTGTCAAATGGTAACAATCAAACTGTTCAACATCAGATTCCTCTTCTCATGTTCATCCTGCAACACTTCAAATTTGCAATTTGATCCGTTTCAATCAGTAAAATAAACCTAACATCATCAATACTTAAATTTCAAATTAATAATGTGTGAACGTATAATTAAAACGTTTCGTATATACTATAATTTTTGAAACAAATGTCTCAATTAGCTATGTTTATTTGCACTTAGTTTGCAATGCTCTACATAGTAATAGAAATCATTTTGATTTTCAAAAGAGAAAAAGGAACAATCAATCAAAAGCATAGAATATTTTAGCGAATTACAAATAAAAGCAACTAAAACAACCTAATTAAAACATATTTAAATTTGGTGATTAAAAACCTCAGAATTTTGCTGCAGACCTTCACAAAGCAGCCTATGACAAATTTTCATCAGTTCATGAGATCCCCTCTTCGTGCTAGTTTTATCACATATTACCATGAGCGGTATAACTGATTTCTGAATATATACAACAAAGCATCATCAATTATCCACTTAAGATAAGTTACATTGAAAAACTATTTTAGAGCCTAATCACATACCACCTTCAGTTTTGTTGAGTCTCCATTTTATAAGCACATTTATAGGCTTTCTTCCTCAATGAAGAAATTTCTTCCAGTACCCCCGCTCCACATACATTTGATATTCTTTTCAAAAGATCCAACTTTAGATTAGGTTGCCCCCTTCTAATAGTCCGAGATTTCTCTAGGTTGTTGGACACAATCTAGTACGAGGAGTAGTTATAAACATGGATTAATTGACCTAGTAATATATTTAAAATACATGACCAACAAGTCATAGAAACTTTAAATGAAATCTAGTATCGTTGAAGAACTGATGCAGTTACCTTCAATGCTGTTGTTTGTATCCTTGGGAAGGGCTGGTACCCCCCCTCCATTCGAATTTCTCCTTCCAAGTTTTGTGAACAAGCTTTGGCTCTGTGGTAAAAGTCTATTTCTAGTCGTTGGAGATTTCCTAATTTCATGATAGATTTTGCTTTCCTCTGACCGTTTATATTGCCATATGGATCCCGGTCATACCAGTCCTCTTTGGAGTTCTCAGCCAGAAGAAACCTCAATTGATGTCATCGGTATTCAAGATCACATGTTTCGTACTCTTTTTCAACAATTTTGATATGTTGTTGCTTCCACTGCCCTTCAGCTTTATCACAGCTCGAAAACCTACATTAATAATATCGTTGATTAAGCGAGATTTATCTTTCTATTATAGAATTCAATTATAGGACAAACAAAGAGGCTCATTCACTTATATCACATAGTTTGACGAACAGCTAGTTATTTACAACAAGAACCTTTACATCGTCGTTAGCTGCTATGCACGAGTTCTACTCTAGGAGTATAATTTATATAATGATTACTAAATCGGTTTAAAAAGCACAATATAATGTATAACATTACAATCAAACAAATTGGGTAGAGGGATCATGAACACGTATGAGAAAACAATTTTGCTGCCGAATGTTTTATGAGAATGAGAGGAGGAGAAGATCCCTAGCTTATCTTTATGATCAAGAAACAGCATTCACTTGGTCTTATTAATAAATAATATTTCCATTTGCACCCCGCCGCAAAAAGTCCAACACCCAGCGAGCTAATGTTCATTTCCTCGTAGAGTATAAAATAATTACTTACCCACAAAATTAATAAACAGAAAGTGCTTTTTCCTGTTAGGATACTCCGTAGATTACGAACTTTTTGACTCGATGAATCCGGTCTCAACCGGATTAATCCCGAGACCCATTTGAACCATTCGTTTGGCCACCCACAATTACGCACCTAATAGCTTTGAAACCCTTACCCCACTAAAACCTAACGACTAAGCATTTGGTGATAATTATAATCACCCACCAAAACAAATAGTAAAGAAAATTAATGTTTAATTATTTTGTTGGTGAATTTGTGCTAGGTCATAATCACACGTCGTCTGTTTTATTTTATTCTTGTTGTATTGTGCTAGGTCATAAATCCACCGATTGTTTATATTTTTATTGTGTTGGTGATTTGTGGGTGCTAGGCTCCCAATCCACACTATCGTCTGTTTATTTATCTTTGTGTTGGAGATTGGCTAAGGTCACAGATCCACACGATTGTTAGATACTTTGGTTTTATGCCAGTCCGGGATACTTTGGGTTGATCTCATATAAAAAAAGGAACTGTTGGGTTATTCGAAAAAAAAAATACTTGAGTTATCCCGTAACAAGAAATTACTTTGGTTTTTATCGAGATTTACAAATATGACTTTCAAGTTTAAAGAATTGTTCGCACGGATTTTCTTCAACAACTAGTGTTCGTAGGGTGACTCTTTTGTTGCTACATGTCAACATAAGGAGACTCCTTGCTGCAAAATAGTTTTTAAATTAGTTTTTTAAATGTTTCGTGTTTTCTTTTTTAGTCTCGAGCTTTCGCGATTTCGCCGCTCGGACTACGAAGGATTATTAGCCAATAAATAAGCCCAAGCTCGTTTGTGGGTTTAAAGTCCAGTAGTTTATTAGGGTTAGGGTTGCATTTGTACTGTATAAAAGTGATCAATAATAAAGTTTCTACTTCGACGGGTGTTTACAAAATTGAAATAATGCATCAAATTTCTTACAAGATGGTATGCACTTTTGAAATGAGAGTATCAAATTTATATCTAAAATTTATTTTTGTTTTACAAATGATTTCGAAAAATTTAAGCACGAGCATACCATTTACCTTAGCCATGTAAATGTGTCATTGTGTGTAGGTAATTTTTATGTATATCAAGTTTTACTAATTATATTTTAACCGCTTTACCTAAAACAGACAACTAACGGGCAGTGTCACCCGATCAATTGTAGCTTCATTGTAAGTAGGCGTGTTTGATCACTAATGCGAGAATGTTAAATTCCGAATTCAACTAGTATTTTAGTTAACTTACATTATTATCTAATACTAAAGAGAAACTATGTCAGCCAACTCCTAATTCTAACGGTTGAAGGAGAGTTTACAGTCTGAGAGACTGGCACGGTTTTGGTGGTGACTTAACTACTATCCTCACTCTAACACACACAAGATATTTAAAACAAATGATATAAGGACATCAAGCCTATGTTTAAGAACTGTGTTACTATAATTAATCCACTTAAATATAGTGTTTTGTTCTAGAGTGCAATGATTGGTTTTAACTATGTTGTGCTTATATCATTCCGCAAGGTTTAGTCGGGACTTCCATCCTAAAAGTTATTCAGTAAACCTGTCATCAATTACTGAATGTGTCATTTTAAGCATGCATCCGTCAATTATAATCTATCTTAGGAATCAAATAATGATGACGACACTCGAAGAAACCAGTCCTTGGTTTCCACCAGAAATCATCCATGAAATATTGTTAAAAGCTACAGTTAAATCATTATTACAATGTAAGTGTGTTTGTAAAGATTGGTTCTCTTTAATTTCCAATCCTGATTTTATCAAAAAACATTATACGTTATCTTCTACCAACATAGAACATGATAGACTTGTATGGAACACTTGTAAACAAGCAAACGATCTCATCAGCTATTCCTTTTAAGATGTGTTATTTTGATAAATGTGCTGCTGCTGATGAGTCTAAAAAATCCATTCAACCAGTCTCAATGTTTTCTGATAATTGGGTCTTGTCATGGATTAATGGGTGTGTCTTTGCTAGAATGTTGTTTTAAATATAACCCTCGCTACTAGAATAGCAATGTGTTAGCTTTTCTACGATAAATAGTTTAGCGAAAGGCCATATGGAATTTTCTTTCGGGTATGAAGAGTCTACCCGAAGAATCAAAATTGTTGAAATAACGTCTCACATCACTACTAACAAAGTCCTACCTATAACCTTTGAAAAACCCCAAAAGTGAAGAGTATAGGTAAATCTCCTTTTAATTTTCATTGAATTCTGATCAGATTTTTTTTAAATGGGTCTTTCCATTGGGTGACTTATGAGCACCCCGAGAGGATAGTTGCTCTTGATTTGGCAAAGGAGACGTATGCTAAACTTTTGTTTCCCGAATATTATTCAATTTCTCAAGATGATTATAGGGATTTCAGATTGACGTCCTTGGGAGAGTCTTTGTGTCTTAATTGTGATTCTTAGGGTACTCATATGAATCTGGATCTTTGAGTTATGACAGTTTATGGAGCCGAAGAAACTTGGGTTAAGTTTGCTTCCTTCCAATTTGCGACTCATGGTTGGATTGATAAGTCCCCCGTTCCTTTATTTTGTTCAAATGACAGGAAACTCTTGTTTTAGTGTCAAATGGGATTCATTATCTATGATCTAAAACATAGTCCCGTCTCACGTATTAACTACTCTATATTTGGTGAAGCTTGCATTGTTGCTGAGAGTTTGTTTTCACCTTTCCCCCTTTAGGCCTTGCCGATAACACAATGAAGGTAAATTTTACCATATCCATATCATTGTCTTTTTATTTAATTTTACTCTATGATATGTCGATTTTATGGTTCAAATTGTCACATCTAGCGATTTTAGTATGCAGGCATTAGTCAAGACAATGATATGGATATGGTAAAAATTACCTTCATTGTGTTAAAGGCAAGGCTTAAAGGGGGAAAGGTGAAAACAAATTCTAAGCAACAATGCAAGCTTCACCAAATATAGAGTAGTTAATGCATGCCTTTCATAGAATAACTTTCTTTTGAGATTAACGGTAAATTTTGCAAATTTCGCGGTACATAATCTTACTTAATGAAAAAGAGAAATATAAATTTTACGATGTGTCACAAACATTCTTACACAAAATTGCAATCTTCACCTTATTTAACAGTTTTTAATTTATCAATTTGACCCCATCGACAACATGTTCCTTAATTAGATCATACATACTATATCTCCCATGATCTCTTATTCTCATGTAGTTGGTAGGTTGTCGAGTTTTAGATTCATAAAAGTTGTAAACATATGTTCATCTAAACATATTTAATACACAATATATACTTTAATTTTTAGCCGTCTTTATATAACTAAGTAAGTGGTTAATAATACTTGATGTACGAACTGAAGTTTGTCAAGTCCTGGTTAATAATCTTTTTTATATGTCCATATTAGTATGGGGAAATAATCTTTTTGGCTTTTCCTAATCCCTTTCACAGCTCAAAAAATTTGATTGGTTTTAGTGCTTGTGCATGTAACATGTAGTAATATACTCTTTGCTTATAAAACATTATATTATACCAAAATTATAATAAACCAAACTTATATTATCCTTATGTTGTAGTAGTACATAAAAGATGAAGTTACAACAATTGTCAAATGGTAACAATCAAACTGTTCAACATCAGATTCTTCTTCTCATGTTCATCCTGCAACACTTAAAATTTGCAGTTTGCTCCGTTTCAATCAATAAAATAAACCTAACATCATCAATACTTAAGTTTCAAATTAATAATGTGCGAACGAAGAGTTAAAATACTAGCTAGCTATGTCTCGTTAGTTGTTTGCACTTGTTCTCCAAGTCATAATAGGACACCTCCTTAAGTTTACAATAAACGACACTCGACCCCTTCCTTCTTTCTCTAGTTTGACCGGTCACAACCAACACCCCACGGGTTTGGTTTTCGTACTAACAAGTCTTTCACTTGTTAATATTTATTAATTAAATCTAACGTCTAACGTTATAATTAAAGACCGTTTAATTATTTCGTGAAACATATTAATATAATTAATATACAATAAATATATTAATTACATTAATAAACGTATCCTCTGTGTAAACGCGTGTGCCCCCATAGGCTCACGTAATTTCTCGGACATATATTATTTAATATATGTACACATCCCAACAGCTCCCACTTGGACATGTCTCAAATAATATAATAACATTGGTAAGCGTCTAGCAACACGCCAATGCTCCTAGAAATACATGAGTGTACTTTCATAAAATCACAGTTAAATGATTTAATTATTTAAAATCCTTTTGTTTCTGATAACATGTTAAAAATGGATATGGATCAAAGTCATTCCATTATTTAACGATTCTGTTTCTCGTATATATGATTAATCTAGATTACCAAAAATCATTGAGACATATCTACCTGAGTTTTTGGGTGCGGCCACACATACATCTGATTAACCCTACGAGGGGCCCAGTGGCATCATATTTCAACTATTAAAGAAACAAATTCTTTATTGACTACAAGTGCCATGTCATATGCTTCAAAATCACTTCTGAAAATAGTCCTTATTAGCTACCTTATTCAGGATAACTTAAACTTTATCAAGAATGATTATCCACACATGCAAGACCTACTTATATTATCCTTATGTTGTAGTAGTACATAAAAGATGAAGTTACAACAATTGTCAAATGGTAACAATCAAACTGTTCAATTCCTCTTCTCAGTTCATCATGCAACACTTCAAATTTGTAATTTGATCCGTTTCAATTAGTAAAATAAACCTAACATCATCAATACTTAAATTTCAAATTAATAATGTGTGAACGTATAATTAAAACGTTCGCTATAGTACTATTATTTGTTGCAATGTCTCATTAGCTATGTGTTATTTGCACTTGTTGCAATGCTCACCTAATAATAAAATCATGTTTGATTTTCAAAAGAGAACAAGGAACAATCAATCAAAAGCATAGTAATATTTAGCGGAATTACAATGAAAAGCACTAAACAACATACATGTAAAAGCTTATTTAATTTGGTGATTAAAACTCAGAATTTGCTGCAACCTTCAAAAAGCTGCCTATGACAAATTTTCATCAGTTCATGAGTATCCCCTCTTCGTGCTAGTTCTTTCACATGTTTCATGAGCGATTGGTACTCGGTATAACTTGATTTCTGAATATATACATGAAAAATTAGTTAACATGGTTATCATAAATATTTATTAGGGCTAATTGCATGAAAGTGTATGTAACTTCACTTTTTTAAGATCAATTCTTAATGTATCGTGTGATAAGTTTGTGTGTATTATTTAACGATTTTACCCTTAATTTATACACTTAAATTCAACCGGAAGACCAGTAAATCGGACAAATCATACACAAAATTAAACTAGTCATACAAGATTTCTCTATTGGTTGGACAAATCTATATACATGGATAGTAAATAAAACATGGAATTAAATTGACTAGTAATAAATAATACGAAGACCAACAAAGTGATGAACTTTAAAGAGAAATCTTGTATCGTTGGGAACTGATGCAATTACCTTCAATTACTGTTGTTTGTATCCTTTGGGAAGGGCTGGTCTCCATGGCCAATTTCTCCTCCAAGTTTCATTAACAACTGTTGGCTCTATGTATATTTCTATTGAATCGTTAAGATTTTTAATTTCATGATATAATTTTGCTTCCTTTGCCCGTTTATTGTTGCCATGTTGGATCGTGTGTACGAGACTCTCCATCTTTCAACATAAAGATGAAATAAACGGGAGATCAGAACACCAAATGTGGAAGCAGCAAAAGGAAAAGAGAAGATGGAGCATTTTGGAATTGAACTTGAAGACACAAGTTATGAATCTGATAATCTTTCACCTATACATCCAAGCATCAAAGGGAGGCAGACAATGAGCAAAGATAACCAAGGAGTGATCAAAGGACCAATCAAGTTAGAATCTGAAGTCAAAGAAGATAGCAACAGCAGTTCAAGTGAAGATTTCACCATAGTTGCTTGAAGGAAAAAAAAGGTCTACAAGGAAGGAATGTACCTGTTAAAGCTTATGAACTTAGAGGGGAGAATGTTGGAAAATTTAAGTTCATAAACTTTGCACATGTTTCTTAGTAAATATGTAATATCTAATTCTAGTATAGTATAAGGTTTGCAGGCCTAGTGTACATAGAAATAAAGCCTGCACGATTTCTAGTATGGGTCAAAAGTCCAAAACAGACCCATATGACCCATATGACAGTTAAGGTAGTTAAATGACAGTTAGGTTAGTTATTTACAGTTATTAGTGAAAAGTCATGTCTGTTGGTTCAATTGAACCAACACATAAGACACCTTTTAGTTTAGTATAAATAGATTTGTAATGTATGACAATTGTTTTTCAATCCATATATGAAAAGTTCTTTACAATTATACCTTATTGTTTTTCTTTCCTAAATCTGTTTTTGCATACTTTGTACACTGCATATAGCAGGTTTAAACATACGAACCAAACACCCCTTCACAGTTTCTAAACCATGGTTATATCCAAATACTTTTTGGACAAGAAGTGGTCAAGGCCTAGTTCAAGTGCCTATGGCCAAACCAACAGTCTGCCATACCAGTCTCTTTTTGTTGTTAAACACAAGAAACCGTCATCAGGTCTTGGAATTGATTTCATCGGTAATTCATGATTCACTGTTTCTCGTAGATCTTTTTCAACATTTTTATATGTTGTTTCTTCCACTCCCTTCTCTTATCACAGCTCGAAAACCACATTATATCGTTGTTTATGCGAATTTCATCTTTCTGTTATAGAATTCATTTATGAACGAACAAAGAGGCACGTGTCAGTTATATTGCCTAACATAGTTTGAAGAACAGCTAAATATATTCGGTTCTCATTGTAGGTTTAGTTATTAATTAAAACAACCTTTACATCGTCGTTATGCACGAGTACTCGTCTAGTATAATTTATATGAATGATGACTAAAACAGTTTAAAAAGCACATATATGTATGAGCATTACAATCTAGGTATGTACACTTACCTTGCACTTATCAATTTCTTGAATGAGAATAGACTCAGAAAAACTGAGAACTTGATATAGCTTTTCGGCAATATCCTTTTTGACCTGCTGCTTTGGAGAATAAGCGACATTATACACATCAAGTTGTTCAGCGTTTTTATTATTTGACATCTCCTTTGGTTCTTCCATCTGATTCTGTAATACATAAAATAGATCATTATTTATGTATGTAACATATAATGCTTCTTTCTTTGAGATCTTATAGGTTGACACTAACCGCGATTTCGGGAAACTGTGTTTATCAATGAGATAATGAGAATACAAGTTTGGTTGCCTAATGTTTTTATGAGAGTGAGAGAGAGATCCCTAGCTATTCTTTAGGATCAAGAAATGGCATTTAGTTTGGTTTATTAATTAATATTAATATTACCTTGCACCCCACGGCAAGAAAGTCAACCCAGCTAGCTAATGCTCATTCCTCTTAGAGTATATAATATAATTACCCACAAAATGTATAAACGGATATGCTTTTCCATGTTCAGGTTACTTAGAGGGGATTAACTTTTTGACTCAGATGTATGCGGTCTCAACGAATTAATCCAGAGACCTTTTTGAACCATTTGTGGCCACCCTCAAATGTACACACCTAATGAGATTTGAACCCTTACCACTAAAACCTTACGACTATGTTGTTTGGTGTTAATTATAATCACCCACAAAACAAATAGTAATAACCACCCCATCCATCATGTTACACGCGCCATGCATGGTGAACAAGTACACGCCACGTCGAAAACAAAATTTACCAATTTGAAATTGGCATATGCACACATTGGTTATATAGGGTATGCATTTCTGAAATATTGCCTATTTAAGTGGCAGATTTGATTACATTAATTGACCATATTTAATTTGGTCATTAAATTATTATTCCTAAATTATGGAGGATAATTGATTTAACTGCATTAATTGACCATATTTAATTTGGTCATGAAATCATTATTCCTAAATTGTGGAGGATAATTGATTTGACTGCATTAATTGACCATATTTAATTTGGTCATGAAATCACTAATTCCTAATTTGTAGAGGATAATTATGAAAGAGATTAATTGACTATTAATCTCTCATTAATTCTATTATTAGGTTTTGAGTAAATCCCTATAAATAGGGATCACAATTTCATGAAAAAGAATACAGAACAGAAAACAAAAACATTCGAATCGGGTCTTGATTTGTGCCTGAACATGATTATAACACTTGGTTTTATCCCAGGAGGTGTCGTGTATCCTTGGATAAGGTTCGAATAATCTTCTTTGAAAAATGATTACACGACTTCAAGTGATATCCGGTAACCATCTTGGTAATTAGTTAGGCTATTGATTGTCTTCACCCTGTCTGGGATCTACTACAACCAACAATAACCACCCCATGCATCATGTTACACACGCCATGCATGGTGAACAAGTACTGGCCACGTCAAAAACAAAATTTACCAATTTGAAATTGGCATATGCAGACATTAGTTATATAGGGTATGCATTTCTGAAATATTTCCAGAAGATATGTTCGGCAATTTTCATGCACGTGTGCTCCAAATTATTAGCCAATAAATAAGCCAAGCCCCTTTGTGAGTTTAGGGTCCATTAGGTTATTAGGGTTAGGTTTGCATTTGTACTCTATAAATAGTGATCAATAATAAAGTTATACCCACGGGGTTTACAATGTCTAACATGGTATAGGAGGGGTCTGTCCTCAGACCTAGGTGGCTAGGTTGAGCCGCCTCCCCTCAACCACCCTCACACTAACATCTCGATTATTATCAAACCTATCCTCGCCAAAAACCCTAACTTTAATTTTTTTTGTTACTGCCGATCTAAATACAATAATTAAACCTTATCTTCTTTTGTTCCTTTGTCATCATATCACAAAACAGCGGCCACACATGTGGGCCTACAACGAAACATCTATGCTTCTTGATGAGACGAATGGTAATATCTATGCAGAGAAGTGGTGGGGCTAAGAAGTGTCATAATCATCAAATTTAGACCATAAAATCTATTTTGCCCCAGGGGGGTCTATCTATCATTTGTTTTATGTTAAAAAATTATGTTTAATTTTATTTGTGTCGGTGATTTGTGCTAGTTCATAGATCCACACGGTCTTCTGTTTATTTTTATTCGTGTTGGTGATTTGTGCTAGGTCATAAATCCACACGATTGTGTGTATATTTTTATTTGTGTTGGTGATTTGTTGCTTTAGGTCACAAATCCACCACATGGTCTATTTATTTTCATTGTAATGGTGATTTGTGCTAGGTCATAGATCCACACGATTGTTAGGATACTTTGGTTTATCCTCGTCCAGGATACTTTGGGTTATCTCATATAAAAAAAGAATACTTTTGGGTCTATTCTTTTTTTTTTTTTTTTTTTTTTTTTTTGTTTTTTTTTTTTTTTTTTTTTTTTTTTTTTTTTTTTTTTTTTATATTATATTTTTTTTGTTTTTTTTTTTTTTTTTTTTAGGAAATAAAGTTACTATGGGGTTTTCCCGTATGAAATAAAAATTACCTTTGGTTTGTCTTCTCTAGATTTTACCAATTTCAGGCGACTTTCAGTTTGATGATTTGTTCTGGCGGATTTCTTTAATAAAACTACTTGTGTTCGTGTGTGAAGCTTCTATTGCTAATTGTACGATATGAAAACTCCTTGCTGCAATTAGTTTGTATTTTATCTTTAATGTTTCGTGTTTTTTTTTCAGTCTCAGATTTCGCGATTTCGACGCTCGGACTACGGAAGAGTTTATTAGCCAATAAATAAGCCAAGCTCATTGTGGATTTAGGGGTCCATTAAGTTTTCTGGGTTAGGGTTATTATTTATACTCTATAATTAGTGATCAATAATAAATTTATACCCACCGGGTTTACAAAATTGTAATGGAGCATCAAATTTTAGGATGGTATGCACTTGTAATAGGGGAAGTATCAATTTTATATATAAATTTAATTTTTATTTAACTATGATTTTTGAAAAATTAAGCTTGATGCCTACATTTCCTTAGCCATGTATGTGTTGTTTGGTGTATGTATTTTTATATTATCAAGTTTACTATTTATATTTTACCGACTTTACCTAAAAAAACACTAACGGGCAGTGTACCTCATCAGTTGTAGCTTCGTTGGTAAGTAGGGTGTCAATCACTAAGAGAGAGAACGTTAATTCCGAATTCTACTAGTATTTTAGTTATCTTACGGTAGTTTTAATCAATGTTAAACCTATGTCAAGCCTACTCCTAATTCTAACGGTAGACTGGCACGGATTTTGGTGGTGACTTAACCTACTTTCTCCACTCTAACACACGCAAGATAATTAACAAATGATATAAGAGCGATCAAGCCTATTTTAAGGAAACTGTGTTAACCATGATTAACCCAATTAAATGCAGGTTTTGTCTCGAGTGCAATGATTATTTTACTATGTTGGTGCTTATATCATTCGCAAGGTTTAGGCGGGACTTCTTCCTAAACGTTATTCAGTAAACCTGTCACAATTACTGAATGTGTCATTAAGCATGCATCCGTCAATTATAATCTATCTTAGGAATCTAATAATGACGACGACACTCGAAGAAAGCAGTCCTTAGTTTCCACCAGAAATCATCCATGAAATCTTGTTGAAAGCTACAGTTAAATCATTATTACGATGTAAGAGTGTTTGTAAAGACTGGTACTCTTTAATTTCCGACCCTGATTTTATCAAAAAACATTATACTTTATCTTATACCATCATAGAACATGATAGACTTGTATGGAACACTTGTAAACAAGCAAACGATCTCATCAGCTTTCCTCTTGATGATGTGTTATTTGATAAATGTGCTGCTGCTGCTGATGAGCTTAAAAATCCATTCAATCAGTCTCAATGTTTTATGATAATTGGGTCTTGTCATGGATTAATGTGTGTCTTTGCTGAGAATGGTTTGTTTATATATAACCCTGTTACTAGAATATGCAATGTGTTAGCTTTTCGTACGATAAATAGTCAGCGTAAGGCCAGATGGTATTCTTTCGGGTATGATGAGTCTACCCAAGATTACAAAATTGTTGAAATAACGTCCACCACTACTAACAAAGTCTACCATACTCTTTGACAACCCAAAAGTGGAAGAGTATAGGTAAATCTCCTTTTAAGTTTTCATTGAATTCTGGTAGGATTTTTTTAAATAGGGCTTTCCATTGGGTGACTTATGAGCACCCCGAGAGGATAGTTGCTCTTGATTTGGCAAAGGAGACGTATGCTAAACTTTTGTTTCCCGAATATTATTCAATTTCTCAAGATGATTATAGGGATTTCTGGCGCCCTTGGGAGAGTCTTTGTGTCTTATTTGTGATTCTTGGGGTACTCATACGAATCTGGATCTGTGGGTTATGACAGTTTATGGAGCCGAAGAAACTTGGGTTAAGTTTGCTTCCTTCCAATTTGCGACTCATGGTTGGATTGATGAGTCCCCCGTTCCTTTGTTTTGTTCAAATGACTTGTTTCAGTGTCAAAGGGGATTCATTATCTATGATCTAAAACATAGTCCCGTCTCACGTATTAACTACTCTATATTTGGTGAAGCTTGCATTGTTGCTGAGAGTTTGTTTTCACCTTTCCCCCTTTAGGCCTTGCCGATAACACAATGAAGGTAATTTTTACCATATCCATATCATTGTTGAAAATGATCTAGGGGTAGTGGATTATGAATTACTTCCAAGAACTCGTGTCGGTTTCTTACATTTGACAAATCGTTGTATGAGTATATACATCTATCTCTTCCTAATATATCTCATTCCAGTCTTTCATAAACGCGGTAAGAGTTTACATCTATCTCTTCCGTAATATTATCTATTTCCTATCTCATGAGATCAGCAAAGCAGGAACGGCTTCTAGTTCTTCCAGCATAAACCAGCAGAATCTCTCTTGAATGCCAGCAGAAACAACTTAATGCCAATTAGCAGAACGAACATCTCTTAACAGCAGAAGAAACAACACTTGGTTGTTTTTCCCAACTATCCTCCCCATAAAAAACTTGGTTTTTACTTGTTAATTCCAAGGTTTCTAGCGAGATCTTCTCGAAAGCAAGAGATAGAGTTAGCAGCAGAAAAAAGCAAAGCAAAGCAAATATAGATGGAAGAAGCAAGAACAAACAATCCAGCAGCATCATTAATACCGCAGATACAATGTAACCAAGCTGCAAGCAACAATACAAGAAGCAGGAAACCGTAGAAGCACCATACAAAACAGCAGCATCCAAATGAAACAGCATGAACTCGTTGAACAGAAGAAGAATCAAATGATAATGAGGTAGCAACATCAAAGAACAGCAGCTTCCAGTCTTTGCAGCAACATAAGTAGATTTGATAAGCCTTTACCAGGTAGCTACTCACTCTCGGGCTAGTTGATACTTTGGTGAAAACAAAACACCCTGGTGTAACAAAAACCAGTCCAATTTCTCAGAACGTGAATCAATGGTGAATTGGAATACCCTAACAGTTTTTGGCAAACTGTCACAGCCATACAACGGATTTGAGTTACACACCAATGCCGTTTGCAATGGTGAGCCAAACTCTTTCTTGGCTGTTAGCCATGGTGAGCTGAATACCATTTGTCGTGCAGTGCAAGCACTACCACCAAAGTAATACAACACTATATCTTGACAACACTATACTATTACAAGGATGTATCTAAATCTAAGGATGTTAAATGCTATTTTGTCAAAAGAAACTAATATATAAAACTAGCTAAGAGTGCATTTTTTTTTAAAACAAAGTAACTAAACTATTGAAGTAACTACAAACACTAACTCTGAAACAACTTACATAGGAGCAGATGCAATACACTCATATGCTTGCCTTAAGCCAGCCTGGACCGTCTGAATGATATTCCCAGCAACAACAACATCCCGATAATACGAGGGTGGAACTGTGAGCCTGTGGCGTAACATACGTTCAAGCAGTGTTGCCCGGATAGGATAGAACTTGTCTACAAACATATACACAGTCTTCCCATTCGTCAAATCAAGAACATGAACAGAACTCTTAGTATACAACTTCCAGCTACACACAATCCATTCATCTTGTGTACGCTAAAAGTCTTCCACATCATCAGAATGAAGTGACTGACACAACATATTCACATCCCTCCAAAGGTCTAAACCAACATCGACATCTGGGTTTAACCGAAAGTACCTATTCATCTGTCGACGCAAAAGAAGGAGATCCTCACGATAAACATGAGGTAGCAACTGTTTCAAGTAGGTAAAGTACTTTCGCCGCCTGTTCTCCTGATAATAAACATGAATATAACTGTTACCAGGCGGACAACTCACAATCTCCCAATCTTTAAATGCACCATATGGAAGAGGGGGAATATAATTCTCCATGTCATCATCACTCTCACTCTCAGAACTGAAAAAGTCCTCAACAGGTTTATCCCATAGGAAGTCATCACTTCTCACCCCAAGATGTTTACGACGAGACCGAGGAGGAGAAGAGGCAAACTCAGAAACGGTTTCAACCTTAACCCGTGGATCAACAATCTCATCATCAGGTAGCTTGTCCACTAACACAACACCATCACCAGAAATAGACTTACCCCTAAAGATAATCTCAGCAAGCACTTCGTCATCCGAGTCAGGGTCAGCAACAACTCGTGACATACCAATCTGCTCTTCCTCATCACTTTCAAGGAAAAACTCATTAATACCCCCTGATGTGGATTCAAACAGGACAGCAATTGGTATTTGAGCAGTAGATACATAGGACGGTGAAGGTCCACCTGCGATGGATGAGATGAAAGGTGAAGGATCAGCAGCAGAATCTGCAAACGGTGAAACTCCAATCTGACGGCGGGAACCAGCAGAATCCATAGCTGCTGTAGTGGTAACAGTAGAGTCAGTAGCTGGAGCACCAAATGCACCACCAGCAGTATTGGAAGCAGCAGAGCCAGTCATAGGAGTAGCTGAACCAGCAGGAAAAAGAACAACACCATACAGCAGAATCATGGATCATCAGCAGGTAGGGTTGTAGCAGCAGGAACACTAGCTGGCTGTGAAGAAACACGTTCAACCCTTTGTCTCTTAGAAGGAGGCTCAGTAATGGCAGGCTTGGGTCGAAAAAGGTTGTACTGAGCACTCAACAAGCGATCCTTTTCAAGGCGTCTGCAAATATACTCGTACTCTTCAATCAACTGTTGTTTATTCATAGCCTTGACGTCTTTCATCGTGATGGTACCATTATGAGCTGCACACCATTGATTCTTAACCAAGTTGCGCATCATCTGTGTGACCTCAGATTTCTTCATCGGCTTACCCTTGAGTGCTCGATAACGTAAATCTGCCAAGGCTCGCTTCTTCTTTTCCTTAACAGCATTCATGCGCTCGATAAAGTTCTCCTCGTTTACATCAGCTCCCAACAACTCTCTTGCCAATGCAGGATTAGAACCAACTTGCATCATCAAGTTCAACCAGTCTGTTTCTGTCATACGCATCATGAGATCGTCTAATTCCTTTGCGCGCTCTTCAGAAACATTTGGCAAGTCTTCCTGAGCCAAATCCTCAGCCCGTAACCGTTGAACCAACCGCTCACTAGCCTGTTCTTCTTCGAAGCGTTTCCTGGCTTGTGCATCCTCTGCAAGAAACTCAGCAGGTATATCCAAATCAGGCATAGGAACCTTTCCCTTATCAGCAGCAACAGAAGGACCAGCAGGTTCAGGGACTGCTGTGTGAGGAAGAACACCAGCAGAAAGATTAGCTTGAAACTGCTCAAAGGCTGGAGTGGAAAATTCTGTCCTGGCACGTCGATAAGCAGACCGCTTACGCCTTAGAGGAACCTCCTCCTCTTCACGTTCCTCCACATCCTCAGAATGAACAGCAGGTTGATTATGACCTAGAGCTGTAGATGCCATACGGGATAATCCATCGAGGTCAATATCATCCTGAATATCCACATCCCCTTCCGCTGCTGAAGCATCAACCACCAACCGTGTTTCCCTCAACGTTTTAACCGTTTTCTCCAACTTCTTGACTCTAGAGACAAGAGTCAAAATAGCACCCCCCATAATTTTCTTCGACTTTCCCAGCTCAGTTTCCAAGGAGTCAATACGTCCCAGACACCTGTCAAGCTTTGCAGATAAAACAGTTAGTAGGGCAGGGTCCTCTGCCCTACCAGCAGCATCGGCTGTTGGTGTAGGAGCATCATCGGGCCGAACAGGTGACTCCACATGGAATCCACCATGAGTGGTGTCATCTTCCATGAGACTATCAAGGTCCTCAGGCTCAATATAATTGTCAGGCCTAGGTTGGGGACCAAAGATAATGGGTTCCACAAAGTCAGGGTCAACATAACCATGGGGACTGGGCTGGGGGCCAAAAATAATTGGTTCAATAACATCAGGGTCCACATACCCAGCTGGTCTAGGTTCAGGGCCAAACACTAATGGCTCCTCAAAAATAAAGGACTCAGCTGGCGGGGTAGGTGGAGACCCAGGCTCAGGAGTAGGATCCCTAATGGGAGAATGTACAAGAACACAAGGCCATGGTCTCCAGTCAGTAACAGGTGAGACAGGGTTAGGGACAACCCATGCTGTCTCAGGAATGGTAGGTGAAGGAGAGGGTGGTCTCTCAGATACAGGCTGCCTCTCCGGTGTGGGTTCCCTAACAGGGGAAACCGGAGGAGAGTGAGGTGCAAGGTGTGCCTCAGCTGAACTACCAGCAGCTTCATTGGCAGCAGCATCATCCTCACTAGCAGCATCATCACTACCAGCAGCATCATTGCCAGCAGCAGCAATGGCAAGCATGGGGGTTGTTAACGGTATTGGCTGACCCTCCCATTTAAATTTCATATTGGCAAATATTTTCCTAGTAAAGTCAAATGTTGGTCTAGGGGTTCGGTCAGCTGTCTCTAATGCCACAATCATTTGTAAAAACCGTGGGTACATTAAAAATTTATGCTTTGTAGCCTTAATATTCCCAATCATCCCTTCTAAAATAAATCGAGAGAAATTATAGACCCTACCAGTCGACAAACAAATAAGGGCGGTGGCAATGGAACTCGGAAATTGATTCCAACTTCCAGACTTAGGACTCATACAGTGCATAATGGTGTGCACCAGAAATCTCCATTGAGGAGATAAATGGTTCTTAAGAAAAGTAAGAGTCCCATCCGTCGGATACCCAATAACCCTCATACCCTCAAGAATATCATTATTGGGCATGTCAAAAATGCCATTGACATCGTCAAATTGTAACTGAGTCCTAATGAGAGACTCAGTCACTACCACCTCACGGCCGTCAATTGTGGCGACTAGGTCATGAGACCCAGCAGCATTTGGGCGAACAACAGCTGTTGCCCAAAATTGTTTGACCAATGAGTCAAACACGACCGGAGGGGCATGAGTCAAAGCGTACCTTAACGGAGATTGGTCCAAATAACTGAGGATATCTGTGAAGTCCTCGCAGCCTCTTTCCCTTCCCAAATATGCGATCTTGTTGTGATCATCTTTGTACTTGAGTGCCGCCATTGGTGATGATTGAATTTAGGTTGAAGATACAGAGTATACAGAGGCAAATGATTTTGGTGTATGTGTGGGAAAGATGAAAAATTGATTTGCGATTAATTAGGTTAATTTTGCCCAATTTATGAAAAGATAACCTTTTAATTTGATTGGTAAAATTTTAACCTTGGAAGTTGAAATAATTAAGTGAAAAGCAACTTGTACGCCACCTGTTCAGGCAAGTGGTAACCGCCAATCACCATTTAATATAGATTTAAAACGAAAACTATTCAACTTCCATTTTTAAGACCAGCAGGTATAAAGTCAACCATCAGTAACCACTCTTAAAACCAGCAGAAACAAGTCAAGCAGCAGAATTAATATATGAGCAGCACAAACTATTCATTCAGCAGATACATTGTTACACCAGCATGATTGGAGACTACCAGCAGAAACTAAGTGACTAGTGGCAGAGACCAACCAACCAGCAATATCAAACTGAGCACAGCAGAAACTAAGTTGAGACAGCAGAAACTAAGTTGAGACAGCAGAAACAAGTTACTACCAGCAGAAATAAATCAGCCAGCAGAAACATGATACTACCAGCACAAACCAGTTCAGCAGCATAAATGTATTCAGCCAGCAGAAAGAGTCAACCAACAGCAGAAACCATGCAAACAGCAGGAACACACACCCTATCAGCAGAAATGAATCCACCAGCAGAAGTATGCCAACCAACATTCAGCAGGAAGGATAACGACCAGCAGAATCATAGTACTACCAGCAGAAACCAGCCTGTCAGCAGGAAGAATATACAAC
>BQNB010091498.1:0-26862 GCA_026074375.1 Tanacetum coccineum
TCTTGACAAAAATCCTCATCTATATGAGACACATGATCAAAGTGATAGCAAATGTGAGCATTGAGCACCATAAGTTAGATCACACACCTTTGCTAGATTTGTCAAGTCTTTGTCACATCGTTTCTAAGCACAAACAAGTTATCTTCAAACGTTGTAGGCCGTTTAAGATATGATAAGAACACGTATCCAAATAATTCCACTTCAACTTCAAATAAGTGATAAATAATCCTCTTCGTAACTAATTCTAATGAATAATACAAAATACGAGCCATTAATCTTGGTTTAAGTCCAACAGTAGTAACTACTAACCCTAGCAGTACTAATAACTACAACATTATTAACTTCCTTTTGTGTGTGTTGTACGAGATCCAAAAATTGTGTGTTGTCCGATATCGATCAAAGCTAGCAGTACAAACAATAAACCAGCAGTACAAACTTTCAACGAGCAGTACTAACCTTTAAAGATAAGGCTAGCAGTATTAACTGCCATTGGCAGTATAAACATACAACTGGCAGTACTAATGTATGAAGAACAATACTAAGTACTCATAAGCAGTACTAAGTATAAAGCTGGCAGTACTAACTTCATAGCCAGCAGTACTAATTCTTCCCTTTAAATCAAGTAGTACTAAAATTTCAACTGCTATTTCTTTGTCAATTAAAACCTGTTGATGCCTGCTGATTCTTCTCTTAACTAAGAACCAAACATCAATACCATTAGCAGCAGTGTTAACGAACCCATGATAATTGGTAGTATTAAAATAGACTAGAATCAGTACTAATCACAAACCAACAGTATTAACCAAGGACAACAGTACTAACAATAAACTGTCACTGTGTGTCATCATTGACAACAGTAGAAACGAGGAAGCGCAACAGTATAAACATAATAACGACTGTTTAAGGATACTTTTTTTAGCAACGCTTTTTATGTCACTAAACTGTCACAAATTCATCATTCTCACCAACTACTAATGATTCTTTTCATAGAATAAGTTCCAAAGAATGCTTGAATTATGTAACCAATCAAAAACAATTTTAAACAAACTTCCTGTTATATCGAATTAGGGTTGCTAAAAATCCTAATATCACCAGATTTGACATGATAACCGAGACAGAAAATTCGTACCTCTTTTCCTTCATAGATGCGACACCAAAACACCTTGTAGATCCTAGATCACGAGCCACCAGGCTTTGATACCAATTGTGAAGATCGTTATATACTCATCTAGGATATGTTTTACAAATAATATAAATATGTAGCGGAATATAAAGAACGGTGTATTATCAAACGAGGTTTTTATTCCATACGTTTCCACCTTGCCCCAATTCTATACTTTGGGACTACTAACTAACTATTAATTATCTAGCTAACTAACTACTAACTATCGTGTACACACACGTTTTCTAGACTTTCATTGGGAGAGTTCTATGTTTTTGGGATGCAGTAAACCTATGTCTATGATCTCTTTATATAGGGAGAGATCAAGACTTACAAAGGAAGTAAATCAATAAGATAAGGAAACTAATAAAGACTATTTAAATACTTCCTTAATCTTTATCTTGAATCTTTGACCAATCTTCATAATTCTCACCAGTTAGAGAATTCTGACCTGACGAATTTGTCATTATGTTTCATTTGTTGTCTTTTGTTTCTTCAAAATCTGTTAAACCAACAGAAACTTTGTTTAAAGTATTAAAGATATGCGGAATTAATCTTTATATTAAGATGAATACTTTCATGAAACAGTAAAATTTTATATTACAATAATAATTCAACAAATAAAAGCTCTAATATTATTAATAATACGAATACTCTCAAAGTATTAGGGTTACAAAGACCTTGAAGCTATGCTAATTCTATGAATGACTCTTATCAAACTCTATGCCCTAGAGCCTCTTTTTATACACCAAGGAGTCCTAAACGGCTTACTATACTTTCCTAAAAATATCAAATCTTTTAAATAAATAAGTTATGCACATCTTTTACACAAATAACTCATATAAATCACATAAGCAGTACTAACTAACTCAGCAGTACTAACTTCTTCACTAGCAGCATTAACTGAGCAGCATTAACTTTATACTAACAGTAGTAACTTTTATACTAGCAGTAGTAACTACTTAGCAGTTTTTCTTCTAAGTCTCTGAGCAGCACTAATATGCACTAGCAGTAGTAACTTTACACTAGCAGTATAACTGTGTACTAGCAGTAGTTAAACTCCTAGCATTTTTCTCTGAAGTTCTGAGCATTACTAAACTCAACTGAGCAGGCATTTACTCTTGTAATGCGCAGCAGTAATACTAGGCAGATTAAGAAGGCTTTTAATTCAACACTTTACTTAAGATTTTACTTAAGTTTCCCAAATGGAAAAACTAGTCCCTAAAGTTTAGTTATCAAGGATGGGTCTCACATTTTGCAATAATACCCTTAAAGAATTAAACACATAACACATAATACCCAATTGAGTTAAAATTAATTAACTCCCCTTTAATTGTTCACCCTTTATTGTTTAAAGTCTTTTTTTTCGATTATTACATGATTAATTATGAAGACATTTGACATTTTCTCCCCCTCAAACACTGACACCTTTTCTATTTAAAGAGCTGTAGTCGTTGTTTGAGTGGTCAAATGTCATTGAAAATGATTTTTCTGATGAATTCCTAGAGATGATTATATTATTTTGAAATCAACCCCTATAATTAGATTTCTTTGATTTTGAAATAAACGCATCTGGACAGCACACCTTAGGGTATATAGGAAGCACGGGCTGTGATGCAAATAATCAAAAGTTTGCTAGGTTGAAAGTATGACATGCTTCCGAGAATAAATCGTGGGAAGGTCAAGTTTTCTTTTTGAAATACTTGCCTTTAAAAAGATGACCGGGTTGCTATCAGAAATAATAGCAAGCCATTTTTGGCATGTTTTGAAAGCTTTTAAACTTCTGCTCGAACTTCATTTACAGCCTCGTATCATTATTAAATGACATTTCTAAGGCCGTAAATGTTATCGATTTTCAGAAGACATGCCAGAGATACATATTTTTATATTTTTTTGATTTTTGATTTTTTAATTTTCTTTTTTGAAAAAATTTATATAAAAGAAAAATATTTTGTGTTTTTATGTTTTCTTATGTACATATGATACATGATATGAGTTACCTCCATCACTCGTCTGTTTCCTCTGCCAGATGTTTTAATGTTTCCGGAGACATGCTTCTCATACCGAGCTTTTCGATCAAGAAGTTGAATCTTTCTCTTGGTAAAGGTTTGGTGAAGATGTCAGCCAGTTGGTATTCAGTCCGGACAAAGTATAGCTCCACGATTCCATTCTCCACTTGCTCCTTTATAAAATGGTAGCAAACATCGATGTGCTTAGCTCGTGAGTGTTGAATATTGTTACAACATAAGGCAATCGCACTTTTGTTATCGCAGTACAGAGGAATCTTATTGAATTAAAAACCATAATCTGTTAGCTGTGAACGCATCCAAAGGATTTGAGCACAACACCCAGATAAGGCAATATATTCGGCCTCTGTACTCGAGATTCCAGTGCACTTTTGCTTCTTTGAAGACCAGCTAACAAGTTTGTAATCCTATGCTTCCTAAGAATTGAGCCATTCCTGATGTATATGCGTTAGTGGTTTTTTTTTTTTTTTTTTTTTTCCTGACACCCGACTTTGATTTGCCATCTCATATGCTGTCTTAGACATACCTGTATCTTTGAGTTACCAAGAGACCATGTTAATGGTTCCCTTTAGGTATCAAAAGATCCGCTTAACCACGTTTAAGTGCTTTTCGGTAGGCTTTGCCTGATATCGTACACATAAGCAGACTACATAAATAAGGTCAGGTCTGGTGGATGTAAGATACACAAGGGATCCAATCATGCTACGGTAAAGTGTAGCATCTACTGGTTTCCCCTATAGATCTTCATACAATTTACTCTTTTCTATCATAGGTGTGTCTATAGACTCACTAGTTAGCATACCATATTTTTTAACAATTTTAGAAGCATATTTAGATTGGTTTATAAAGATGCCTCTAGAACTTTGAGAAATTTGTAATCCTAAAAAGAATGACATCTGCCCCATCATTGACATCTTAAACTTAGTGGTCATCTGATTAGCAAACTCATTACACATGGCGGTATTAGTGGATGCAAATATTATATCTTCAACATAAATTTATACTAGTAATAAGTCATTCCCAGCTTGCCGTGTGAAGAGTGTTGGATCAACTGCACCTTTGGAGAAATGTTGTGAGATTAGGAAGCTTGACAGCATGTCATACCATGCATGTGGTGCTTGTTTAAGATCGTAGAGGGCCTTTCTCAGCTTGTACACATGCGATGGGTTTTCCTGATCAACAAATCCTTCTAGTTGAGAAACGTAGACCTCTTCTTTAAGCTCGCCATTTAAGAAAGCCGTTTTGACATCCATTTGGTAGATCATCATATTCTTATAAGCGACATTTGCTATGAAGATACAGATGGCCTCTATTCTAGCAACCGGTGTAAATGATTTCTCGAAATCGATTCCCTCTTTTGCCTGTATCCTTGAGTAACTAGTCTAGACTTATTCTTTAGTACCCTGCCAAATTCATCCGTCTTGACCTTATAAATCCACTTTAGTTTGATCAATAACACTTTATCTAGAGATGGCACCAATTCCTAAACTTTTAGTCTTTGAAATTCATTAATTTCTTCTTGCATTGCATCGATCCATGACGGTTCGGTCATTGCTTGTTTGAAGTTCTTAGGTTCTATCGAAGTTAGGAAGGCATCAAAGTAACACCACATGGCGTCAGTTAAGAGTTGCTTTCTCGTAGAGACAAAGTGAGAAGGATCTCTGATTACGTTTGCTATAGGATGATTCTTAGTCCATTTACCAAGGTGTTCAAATGGAGTGTGGATTTGTCGCACATTCGATGATGACCATTGAGAAGTTGATTCTGCATGAGGAGATACATTAAGTGGATCATCATGAAAGATTGGTGTTTTTGGTGATTCTTTAAAACCTTGAGAAATGTTTGGAGATTGTTCTTGTTCTTGTGTTGATAGAGCATCCTGGTCAATGAAAGTTGACACAGGAGAATCGGCTAAAACCACAACTCTCAGAGTAGCAGCTTCTTGAACAGGAGAAACAGCAATTGATGGAGGAGTGAAGTATTCATCGAACATTGGTTGAAACAAGCGATCCCAATCATCTCTTGGTGGTGGAATACAAGGTTGTTGAGAAACAGGGTTTGGAACGAGTCCTGAACTGATGTTACATGCAGACATAGTAATAAAGCCCGGGTCCTAACTGAAATATACAAAGCATTGCTGTCAGCTCATCGAATGTCACATGAATTGTTTCTATAATTTTTCGGGTTCTTTTGTTGTAGATTCTGAACGCTTTCTTTGTGAGCGCGTAACAAAAAAAATTACCAATGTCAGCTTTTGCATCTAATTTACCCTGGTCATCATTGTCATTAGTAGGATAACAGAGTGCACCAAAGACATGAAAGAATGATAAATCCGGTTTCTTATCTTGCTTAAGCTCATATGGAGTTTTGTTGTATCGACGGCGGATTAATGAACGGTTTTAGTATAACAACCTGCAATTTTCATCAATGTAAATATCCATCTATTAAGTTAAATGCAATGTACTATCTATCTATTATATATGAACCATCTTTTTCAGGGAAATATTTCGCTTTATTACATTACTTACATTACCAATATCTGAATATGCAACGCAACTTGCATAACTAAAGTTAACGAGCACACGCAACCTATCTATGACAATCCTATCTACATATATGCCAAGAAAACATCATAACATGTCAATTCAATATCTTAATATCCTTTTTACAAAGTACATTACTCATATAATGTACCATTTGCAACGTTATATCAAGACATGCTTTAAACCGTTATCTTATCCCTCTAAACCCTAATTTCATGAAAAGTAAATATCTAAAGTGAATGCACAAGCTACTAAAGCATATATACAAGTAAAATAACATCTCATTTGAATATACTTTCCTTTTAAAATAAGGTACAAGTCCTTTAATGCATAATGTATAAGTCATTAATGCATGATATCCAAAATAGTCGTTTAACCTCTATTTTTCGAAGTAATCTTATACAATCTATCTAGTACAAGTTACAAGCAAGTCATGCACTTCATTTACATTCTATATTCATTCTCAATTCATGAAATTACAAGAAATTCAAGTTAGAAACCCTAACCCGAGCTAAATAGTAAATCGTGGCCCGTTTCTTGATTTTTAGACATTTTTATAACAACCCGCAATTTTCATAAATGTAAATATCCATCTATTAAGTTAGATGATGTATAATCTATCAATTATATATGAACTCACCTTTTTTAGGGAAATTTTTCGCTTTATTACATTACATTACTTTGCCAATATCTCAATATGCAATATAACCTGCATAACTTAAGTTAACGGACTCGGACAACCTACATATGGCAATCCTATCTTCATATATGTCAAGCAAACATCATAACATGTCAATTCAATATCATAATATCATTATTACAAGGTACATTATTCCTAAAAGGTACCATTTGCAACATCATATCAAAACGGGCTTTAAACCATTATCGAATGCCCTATAACCCTAATCCATGGAAGGGTTAACCCTAAAGAGAATGCACAAGCTACTAAAGCATATGTACAAGAATATAACATCTAATTCTAAATATTAATCTCTTTAAATCAAAGTACAAGTCCTTAATGCTCAATGATAAGTCATTAAGCTCAATCCTTAAAATAACTTTTTAACCTCTGTTTTCCATCCTCATCTCTTCAACTATCACTAAATGTTTCAAGCTACTATACTCATTTTTACAATATATGAACCCTAATTATTTCATACATATAGCTTCATACATATTTTTGCACTCAAAAACCCTAAAAAACCCTAAAACCGAGCTAGTTTTCTAAACATGACCTGTTCTGTTTTATCCATTTAAACCCAAACCAACACTCAAAATAAGTTTTAATAAATTATTTTATAATCATATCAATCCTATTCCAATCATGTATTTCATCATTACTTTATCATTTTATTCACTTGTGAACGTATAAACATATTCCCTAGAAACCCTAAATATCCTTAATTGTTCATTTAAAAACTCGATTACCTCATTTTAAAACATTCTAATACCCAAATAACTAACCAAGGGCCATTAAACTCAAAAAATAGTCTACAAATCAATATCTATCGATTAACTTTGCAATGTGCAAGAAACAAAAGCCTAGAAAACCTAACGAATCCAGAAAACCCTAATTGTTGCCCTAATTATGACGTTGACCCTTTTCTCAATTTTCAACCCATTTAACTAAAAAACCAATAACAAAATTCTTAATAATACTTTATATAAGCCCTAGCGATTTGTATTCTTCATTCCTTAATCAAGAGTAATGCAAAATATAAGCCAAGAATGCCAAGAAACCCTAAAAACGAGCCTATTTGAAACCCTGTGAGACCATGTCGTTTCTTCAATTCTAATGCCGTTTAAACCCAAAAAACCAAATGCTAACGTTGCTAATGACTTTAATACAGACCTTAACAACCAATTCATCTATCCTTAATCATTATAAACACAATGTACCTTAGAAAAACCCTTGAACAACACGTCGAGCTCCAATTTTGACCCGAACCACTTCCATAATCAATTGAACCCATTTAAAAATGCTACCATTGCAAATGACCACCCAAGAACCCTTCCTAGATTCAAATAGCAGCTTATGAAGCAACTTTGACTCCTCCATGGTTAAATATGCGACACATGTATGGCCCTCTTTTTCTCTCTTCAGCCACGGCAGCAAGAAAGGAAGCCACATCCAAATCAACCTAGTTTTTCTAGAACCTCCACCATTGATTTTTTATAGCTTTAGAAACATCCCATACTAGTCTACTATGTGTCAAGAACAGATCATAAGCCTTGATACTCACCACTCTTTGAAAATGGGTATAAATAGGGCTTTGTGGTTCCTTTTTCTTCATCCCCCACTTCCTCCTCTATAACCCTTCATATAGCAACCTCCTACTCTAAATGAATTCTAATAAGATCTTAATAAGTCTCAAGTACAGAAAGGAAGCAAAAGACACCAAGAAACGAAGCCCGGAGTCGTTACTGCTAGCTGTAACTCGAAGCCGAAAGTCCCATTCTGACTACCGTTTCCAAGCTATAAGCTCAAACCATGTTCTCTAAGCTTATGTTCTATTTCATAACTCCATAATGTTCCATATGATCTTGCTAAAATCATAATATAAAGCTTTTGAACTCAAAACCTAATGTTAGCCTTTTGAAAATCTAAAACCGTACACCCGAACCCTAATTCATGTTTTTACTTAAACTATAGCTAAAACTGTAAACTATTATTATAATCAATCCTAATAGACTTAATAATGTAAAATAAGTGCTTTGATAATCATGAAAGAAATGACCTTAAACCCTTAGCGTTTTCATTTTAAACCCCTAATATGCCTGTTTTAACCTTTAGCTTAACGAAACGTTAATTAACTTATGTTGTGTTAAATCTTTATATTTTAGTTTATTATAACTTATAAAGGACTAGTAAAATGATAAATTAACCCTTGCATGGCAATTTGGACATGTTTTGTATTATAATCCATGCAAGGGGTATATACTCGAAAATTTCAGAAACTTAAACTATAAGGACTAAAATGTCATTTTAAATCAAAGTTATAACTAAGGGACTAATATGTCACTTTTTAAAGTAGAAGTTTATCTTGGTATATCAATAAAAGTTGAAGGACAAAGTCGTAAAAAATGCAAACCCCAGGGGTCTACTTGCAATTTTCCAAACCCAGTTCTAAAATGTAACATTTTGAAAAATTATAAAATCAATATTTCAAAACTTTACCATACATAACTTTAATTAAACGCTCCAGCGAGCTTAACATACAAAATCCTGAAAAAATCATCCCCTCCTTCTCCAGATATTATAAAATTGCTTAAAACTGTCTGCTTATGTTCTAATCCTTAAATCCATTCACATCAATGTCTTTCAAAAATCAAGTCCAGTATCCATATCCATTACCAAAATACTAAGGACTTCATATTTAAAGAAGTTTCATCCTGTACTATGTTCTGTCATGAGTTGATTGGTTTTACAGATTTAAAGTGCCCTAAGCTCACAAACGTTTACTGAATGACTTCTAACCTATGAAGGCCCGAAACGTGTATGATAATTTTTATATCAAAACCAACTCGATATCCAAAAACGTATATATAACAATCAAACCTAAGACTTGCCATACTATTAACCCAGGTTAGTCCTGTGATTGCCGTGTAGAAGCCGATTACGAGTTCAGTGATCGCGCGGTCGTGGACTCAATGAAGGTGGTATCAATTTCCCTATAACTGTTCAGTGTGAGTTCAAGCCTCCGCTTTTCAATTATTTTATAAACCCTAAGGGAGATACACTATAAACATTGAATGGCTATTATTCTACATGCTATTTCAATTTACTATTGCCTAAGTAACTGCTTTTCCTTTAAGTCCCCATAATCATGAACCGTTAATTACTCTTCGTAGTAAGCGCGAATGTTGTGAATATATATATTTGGGTTGGACTCCCCGTTGGTGTATCCAGTAACGATAACCAATTGCACATCATTAGAAATCACGCGGGTATTTTGGCAAAGGTGCCCGCAGGGGATTCATGAGCTAATGACAATACTAAATTATGTTTTCAATACTGGGTGTATATCAACGTAACCCAAATATCGCATTTGCATTCAAATTATATTACTTAAACTTATGGATTTCACTCAACCTTTGTGTTGACTTTTTAGCATGTTTTATCTTAGGTAACTAATGGCACGGAGCGACGAGGACACGAAGATGGAAAAACCGTTATCATTCAAATGTTGTATTTTAGATTCTGGAAACCTCTCGTTTGTAAAAACTCTAAAGAAATAATGAATGATAACTTATTTTCGTAAACAACTCTTTTTGATTCGTTTTCTATGATTATGACTGTTGTACCCTTGAAGTAATACTCCAGATTAGCTTTCGCTGCTATATGTAAAAATGGGGGTGTTACAATTTTAAACCTCAACCACTACCCAAATAAGTTGTAATAACATAAATTACAACATTATAAAACACATTCCATCATAATTTCATCATATTAACAACAATTTACAAGAATTAAATCCAAGAAACCCTAATCGAACCTTAATGTGAACTTTTGATCCGTTTACTCATTTTCACCCATTTTAAACCCGAACCACCTATCAAATATTGTTAATAACTCTTAAAGCAAATCTTTCAAACATATATCTATCATTATATCACAAGTATACACGAAAAACAAACTCAAAAACCCTATTCGTGCCCTATTAAACCCGCGACACCATTTCTTTCTTTTTGACCCATTTCAAGAGTTAGCTTTGCTTCCAAGCACCTTAATGACTCACCTCCTTCACTTCCAAGCATCTTACAAGGACCTCTCTTCCATTTATGTGGGATCAACTTCTTTCCCTTATGGATCTGCATCCAGTTTGGATTTCTATTCCATGGGAGTATCCGTTGGGTCACTGGTTTCCATACCATATTTTTAATTATCTCAAGAGCATATTTAGATTGGTTAAGAAAGATGCCTCTAGGGATTTGAGAAATATGAAGTCCTAAAAAGAACGACATTTTGCCCATCATCGACATCTTAAATTTTGAACACATGATTTCAGAAATTTTTTCACAAAGATTAGGTTTAGTGGAAGCAAATATAATATCATCTACATAGATTTGTACCAGTAAGATGTCTTTACCTTCTCTCCTGATGAACAATGTAGGATCAACGGTTCCTTTGGAGAACTTTTGAGAGAGTAGAAACGATGAAACCAAATCATACCAAGCCCTTGGTGCCTGCTTTAACCCGTAAAAAGCCTTCTTAAGCTTGTACATATGGTTGGGATTCTCTGGATCTACAAACCCATCTGGTTGACTGACATAAACCTCCTCATGTAACATACCATTCAAGAACGCAATCTTCACATCCATTTGATAGACGACCATGTTCATGTGAGCAGTAGATGCAAGAAATATACGGATGGCTTCGAGTAGTGCAACTGGAGCAAAAAGTTTTTCAAGTCTATGCCTTCCTTCTGACGAAAATCCCCTTGCTACCATCCTGAGCATTATTTTTACACACCTCCAGGTTTTGTCTAATTTAACCTTGTATATCCACTTCAAGGTGATAATCATAACACGATCCGGACAAGGTACAAGCTCCCAAACTTCAAGACGTTCAAACTCATTAAGTTCTTCTTGCATGTCTTCAATCCAGCAAGATTTCATCAATGCTTCTTTATAACTCTTGGGTTCAACGAAAGAAAGGAAAGCATCTAAATAACAGAACATGGCTTCATTTTGTAGTTAATGTCGAGTGGAGATGAGTCTATACGGATCGCCAATTACTTTATCAATTGGATGATCTTTGGTCTATTTACTGATGTGTTCAAGTGGCTGATTGACTGAGTGCGCATTATTTGGAATAACAACCTGAGAAGAGGATTCTTCAGAACTAGGTTCTGGAATTGGAATACCAAATTAGGAATTATTATCCATGTGTGCAACTTCAATATCATGATCTACTTCTTTAGCATCGAGAGCAATAACATGGGATGGTGATGCTTGTGGAGTTTGAGAAGTACTTGGTGATGGTGCATCTTGATCAACTAATGTTGAGGAAGGTGAACTAGTTGAAACAGCAGAAACTGGAGCAGCAACTTCAAGAACTAGATGATCAACACATGGTGGAGAACAAAAGTATTCATCAAACAACGGTTGAAGCAGTGTATTCCAGTCATCTTTTGTGGTGGGCAAAAGGATTTGTAAAAGGAGGTTGTGGCATGAGTCCTGAACTGAGTGTTCCAGGAGTTATTTCATTAAGTGCGGGTCCTGAACTGTTTTGTTCAGAAGCCATTGCTGTCAGCTCATTAAAGTCTACATGAATTGTTTCCATAATTTGTCTGGTACGTTAGTTGTAAATCCGGTAAGCCTTCTTTGCTGGAGCATATCTAATGAAAATACCAACATCAACTTTAGCTTTCAGTTTGCCCAAATCCATACTGTCATTAGTTGGATAACAAAGTGCACCAAATACATGAAGATAGGAAAGATCTGGTTTTCTGTCATGTAGTAGCTCATATGGTGTTTTTCCGTGATGAAGGCGTATTAGGGAACGGTTCTAAGTGTAACAAGTTGTGGCAACTGCTTCTGCCCATAAAAATAATGAAGCTTTAGCATAAATCAACATGGTACGAGCAGCCTCTACTAAAGTGCGGTTTCATCTTTTGACAATGCCATTTTGTTGTGGAGTACACGCTACGGATGTTTCATGAGAGATACCGACATCTTCATAATAGCTACACAGAGTTTGATTGACAAATTCTGTTCCATTATCTGTGCGAATATTCTTGCGTTTATTTAAACGGATTGTAACATTTTCCCCAAACTTGATGATGAACTCTACGAAACTTCATCTTTGGATCTAAGAACTTAACCAATGTAAATCGAGAATAATCATCAAAGATTCCTAGAATATATTTCTTCCCATTAATACTTTTGACATGCAGAAGATAAAGTTTTTCTTGGTTGGTGTCTTTAGATTTTGGTTTATGAGGATTGTTTCTTACTTTTTCCCAACGAACATGCAGAACACAAGTGATCTTTTTCAAATTTTAGTTTTGGGAGACCTCTAACAAGACCTTGTTTAGCCAATTGATTAATGGTACCAAAGTTCAAGTGAAACAAACGTCGGTGCCATAACCAAGACTTAGTCTTAGAAGCCTTTGACAAGAGAAAAATTTAGAGAGGGCTTCATTATGTCGCCAATGGACAATGTATACAAATTAGTTCCCTGAGATCCTATGAGTAGGTCAACACCTTCAATATTGCAAACAAAACATGTATGTTTACGAAAAGCTACTTCAAGATCCGAGTCACAAAATTGACCAACGGAGAAAAGATTGTGTCTGAGTCCCTCAATGTAGTAAACCCTGGAAATGGTAACATTCCTGATCTGATAATCACCGTAACCTATTATCTTAGCAATCTGATCGTTACCAAACTTGACGGTACCAAGACATTTATTGACGAAATTGGTGAGCTGAGAGCGGTTTTCGGTCATATGCTTGGAGCATCCAGAGTCCAAATACCACAGAACAATTTGGACAACCTGTAATCGATAAGAGATCAAGATGGAACATTAGAAACAATGGATTCCCCGGTTTGAGTGGGTTCTGATTGGTTAGAAATCCTAGATTCTATAATCTTTGATTTGCTACTCGAATCTACAGATTTTGGTGCTTTAGGTCTCCTACTGTAAACCATAATTCCTGGAGTTGGTGTAACAACTGGTTTGGTAGTTATTTCCTTAAGGGGCACTACTTTAGTGGATGCGAACCTAGTTAAAGGGCACTTATTTCCGACTATAGTAAAAGTACGTCCTATAGGTTTCCATTTATAACCAATTTTAGTGTACACTTTACCCATAGGTTTCCATATTTGCTTATTATTTTTACACTTAGCGGGTTTAGATTTAGACAACACATTCACATCATGAACATAATCAAGAACACATTTATCATGACTTGCCATCAAACAAGCATTCATTACAGATAGCACAAACAGATTTAGAATTCGCATTTAACACATATTGCATGACATAAGCATTACATTCAATTTTGGCAACATGATTCTTTTTATTCTTTCTAGACTTAACGCTCCTAGATTGGTCTTTTACTTTATTGGTCTTGTTGTTACTTGATGATTGCGAGATCCTATTGTTCTTTGTATTGCCTATAGGCTTTGATCCGCTAGCACCAGTAGAACATTTACTCCTTGTCAGAATCTACACAATGTTGGTAGAGACTTTTGGTTTGTAGGAGGGAATAACCTATTTCTGATGTTGCTTGAGAATGTAAAACAAATCTAACTTTCTTGTCCTTGTTCTTTGGTGTGCCAGCCACTAATTTCTCACTAGGTCTTATGAGACAAGGGCATGTATCTCTAATATAGACTAACACTTCTTGAATTCTTTGAACATACTTATAGGCTAAGTCTAAGTTACTATCTAAAGGGATTAATGCACTAGTGCTTTCGACCTTTTCCTGAAGAATGACCGCATGTTCCCTAGAGGGCTTAATATATTCTAGATGTGCATCCTTGTTTTTCAAGACTTTCGAAGCTAATGGTTCTAAATTAAGCTTGAACTCCTGGAGCAATAGTGGTGGCATAAGGTTTTGAAACAGTAGTGTCAATTACATTCTTTCCTTTAAGTTTCTTTAATTCATTTTTTAATGTTGTGTTAGCAAAAACCTTTTCTTGAATCTAAGTTTTCAAATCTGCATTTTCCATCGACTTAGAATTTAGATTAGCAATTAAAGAATCACATTGTTCTTTTGCATGAACACGCGATGGTTTAATTGAATCGTAAAGTTCTTTGTAAGTCTTTTTCAAATGCTCTATTTCTTTGTGTAACTACTCATTTTTAGATAATAATTTTGCCACGCTATGCTTCAATTCAATGTCTATTGTTTCAATCTCATATATGTCCTTTTTCACTTTAGCGGGATTCGCATTTTTCCCAACGGAATGAATGATTCCTTTAGTTTTCCGATGATAGTGTCCTTTGCTTGTAACTGAGCTTTCAAATTATTTTGTTCAAAATATTCTTGAATTTCAGGATTATTTTGATTATCACTTGATTTTTACTTTTGAAAAATTTCCTTATTTAGGTGCTTGGCAACTTCAAGAGAAATTCAATGTTGTTCGAGGTTTGAAAACCATTTCGAAAGTTCATTATAGATATCATTCTTTTTGACAAGCTCAACTTCAAGTTCGAGACACTTATTGAATGTATCCAAAGAATTCTCATTCTTTTTCTCAGAATCACAAATGATAACAGACGAATTTAACACAATATTCACAATTTCTTGAGATATGATTTTGTCCAAGAGTCAATCTTTTTCAATCAAAAATTATGTCTGTTGAATTTCACAACATTTCCTGTCGATAGAGCATTGCTCTACAACTGCTTCTATTTGGGTGAAAATAGTTTGTACTTCAGTGATTTCATCAAGAGGACCTTTATCAAACTCTTGAAAAAATTCTTTTAACATGTTTAACCATGGAATTATTTCAGTTAGAAAAACCTTTTTGGTATGTTCAAAGTCCCACGACCCCTTATTGATAGCATCAGGTGTGGTTCTTACTTTTACCACTTTTTCAAAACTAGCAAGATGAAATCTAAGTTTCTTAAGACTTTTGTTTACCAAACTTACTTTTGGAAGTTCACTTGGAACCTCAATTTTGACAGCCATATTTGAAGTACCGGGTTCTTCAGAGTTCTTGTTAGAACTTTGTAACCAAAAAATTTGCTCTGTAAACAGTTCTTGTTGTGGAACAAAACGTTTTCCAAAATCTTCAGCTAATTTATTTAACTCAGAATAATTAATCGGAGTAATATTAATTTTCTCTTTCTTCATGATTGGATCATTTTGTTTTTCAACCATTTTTAATCGACTCTCTTCAGCTAAAATCAAAGTCTCTTCTTCATCAACCATAGGAATAGCATCATGTATTTTAGATAGCACATTACCATCATACAAGGTTGTCTTAATATGCTGAGCTCTTTTTAAATAAAAGGGATTTTTATATCCAAGTGCTTGTTTATGTGTGTTATCATAAAAAACTTACGGCTTTGTTAACATGTGCATAGCTTGCATAGATTGATACAACTTACAGACCATGTTTTTCAATTCTTTATTCTTGTTTTCTAAAATAATCTGTTTGTCAATAGATTTAGATTCTCTTTGTTTGAATTCCGTTTTAAAACCATTAAGGGTTGTTAATAAGGATTCCTTTTCCTTGACATGTTTAGAAAGAGTCTGTTTAACTGTATCAATCTTCGTTTCAAATGCAGCAAACTTTGTATTTTTCATCCGAATCATGTCATCCATTTGTGAATCAATAAACTTTTCACGACTACTTAAATCAACATTAAATATTTGTTCAAGAATTTTGACTCGTTCCTTATATCTTTCAAGCTCAGCGATTAAGGATTCATTAACAATTTTACTATTGTTATTAGCCTTATCCTAATTAGTTACATGATTAGACATTTGTTCAAACATGGATATTATTATCGAATTTTGTTGTGCAGAAGTATTAGTATTTTGAACAATTGCCTATTTCATTTCTTCCAGATATTGAGAATAAGGAATTATATTACTATCACTTGTTATCTCATTATCTGGATAATCGAAAATAGGTGTTTGTTTAGAATACTACAACTAGTGCACACTTTGATTCATCATATCATTTTAAAAAGTGTCAGAGTATGGTACCTCAGAAAGAACGTCTGAATCACAACTTGAGAGATTGGCCATAAGAATCGCTTTGGCTGAAGAGATATCATCATAGTCGGAGTCATAAGCATCTAGATCATCAGTTTGGAAAGTTGCATTGTGTGTGATTATCTGAGCAACTTGACCATCTGCAACTCCAGGATCTGCTAGAAATGCTAACTACTCCTCATCCAATTCTTTACCCTCGGCCTGTGCTTGAACAAGCAATACCTTTTCCTTAAACCATGTTGCATCCCTTCTCCTCTTTGGTTGAGTACATTGTCGAGCCATGTGCCCTTCACCTTGACAATTATAGCGCTTAAAAACTTTTGCTTGACCTGATGTATTCCCCCGTGAACTTGTAGCATTCCCTTGTGATCCTAAACCGACGACATTATGACCTTGTCTTCTTTAAACTTGCTGAACGGTGACTCTACCATCTTGAACAGTGGCTTGATTCCTTGGATTGGAAGAAGATCTGAGTTGATTGTTGGTTGAGGGATAACGTGGTGAAAACACAGCTGACAAAAATGCCATTGCTTTGTTCATACAAGCAATTGGGTCATCACCAGGAATAAATGTTAGAACAGCAAGACCTAAGTCTAGTTGGGAAAACTTAGCTTGTGGTTGTTGTGGAATTATCGGAGGTGGATATGCATTTTGAGGAAAAAAAGGTTGAGTATGAGTAAGGGTAGTTGAATATGTGTTCGGTTATTGTTTTGAATGATGAGGTGCTCCATAAGGATTTGACTGTGGTGGAGAAGAGTACACATGTTGAGTAGTAGGTGAAAATTGTTGTTGATATTAAGAGAGAGAGTTGAGAGAGAATAAGAAATTTAGATTAATGAAATTGGATAAAAACTAAAAACTAGGTGATTTTCTAATGAAAATTATCTATATTATATTTAGATATTTAGAAAATATCTAAATAAATATATATATATATATACCCTACACATTTAATGTGAAGCGCGGGATATATAACTCTGGACCTGGGCTGGGTTTTGCTTTGGGATTAACCCAAAAACATATACAATATTAGATTAACTATCGAGCCCGATTCCCGATATTATTCTATTACAACGTTAACTAAATAAAGACCGAAGCTCCATCGTAGAGTGACCGAGCTTCCTTGTTCAACTCAATAAATTGAGGCTAACAATCTCCCCCGAAGTGAGGTCTTGAACACGGGAACGAGCTTCCTTATTGACTCAATAAAATTGGGCTAACAATCTCCCCGAATTTGAGGTCATGGATTGACACTCCTTTCCAATTGTGATCAGTATGTGATTGCCTTTTGTCGTTTATGCTCAAGTGTTTTGGTCTTTGTCTCGTTCTTTATTGTAACTTGTTCCTTATGCTTTACGATCTTGACTGACCTTTGTCATTGTCTTTATCGTCTTTTTTTTTTTTTTTTTTTTGCCCCACCCCACTCTTCGCGATTCCTTATGTCTTTTGACCAACATGCTCATACTTTTGCATTATCTTGAAAGCTTTAAATCGAGTTGCGGATCTCATGGCGGAAGTCTTAGTCTTTTAACTCTTAAGCTTTCTTGATAGATTGTCTCGTAGATTGAGCATTTGAATGGGATTGCGGGTTGTCGTTAACCCAACGTTTGACCTGCATGTTTAACGTTAGTGGATTAAAACGAGAAAATTGGATTTAAAATCAATCGTCGTTGTCACTCGGTTAAGAGAGTTTTTGTAACACATCGTGAGTGTCATGTTTTTTTCAAAATTCATCAACCGTTCAATCATTTACTGGGAACCAAAATCGATATCAGTTGTCACAAGTTTGATTCATATAGAATCTCGCAAGTAACCTACCGCAGAGATGATGATTTGAACACTGGATAGATTTTCCATTCGTCATTGTGAATACTAAAGAGTATCACTTCTGATTGTTTGGCCAAATATCACAATGATTATAGCGTAGGACTTTTGATAACAGCTTGTGTACTTGATGATGTTCAACAAGTGTTTGAAATGGAATGTGTCCTGACGAGATTTTGATTGATCTCTTGGCTTTAGACTCGATTAGTGCATTTTGGTTTTAGTACTCGGAGGGCTGAGAGATTGCCACCTATTCAATATCAACAATCTCGGAGTGTTGATGGTCATTAGAATAACGTGTGTATCTCCGTGACAAATGAGACAAGTTTCTGTTGAGAGAAACCCGAATGGCTGGGAATGGGTGTGCATTGCATCACTGGGTCCATGATGTCGTTTTTCAGTTACCAGCAATATCTTGTGATTCGCTGTTAGCATAGGTATTTGACCCGGTTTCTGCTTAAAGTTGTGTGGAGGGCTTCTTTCTTTAGACCCTTTATCCATACATTTTCTTTTTAATGCTTCAACGCCTTCAATGCTTACCTTGTCGTCTGTACTAACACATTGTTCGTGATTATTCAGTGTTAATCAATTCTTAGGTCGGCTGTATTCCCATATCATTCATCTCCAATCATAACCTTAGGGACTGTTATTTCTAATCTTTTGATTATCCTTGGGTAGATCCTCGGTTCTTGGGTGGATCATAGGATTGAATTCCTAACCTAATAAACCTTATTACTTCAGGATCGTCAGATTATGAAATTAAGAGGTTGTTGGGTATAAGATTGCGTCCATAAAACCTTTTCTTACTGTTCAGCACTTTGAGTCATTTAGATCATATTTTAAATACATTTTCTCCCCTTATTTTAAATAATAAACACTTAGTTTTTAAAATACCTTGTGATTAAAATATATCTTTAAAAAATTGTGGGAGAAAATATGGTCAGCATGAATGGTTTGGAACATTTTGATAATGTTTTGAATACATAAAGAATGGTCGTTGATGATGTATACAAGAACATTATAAACTTCGTGTTTTTCCAAAATAAACTCCACCCTCTAGAATATAGGATCAATTGAAAAATTGTTGTCTTTTAAAAAACAGTTGTGAGGGAGGAGTGGTGAACACACATTTTGAAAGATTATGAATTGTCATCGTGAAATTCTTGAAAATTCATGTTCTGCTTTTTGAAAAACCAGATGTTAGAGGACTCTTTCTAACGGTAGGGTAAAGCGCACTGAAAGTACGCTTTCTTTTTCTTGAGCTATATGATATTGAATGTCTTGTAGAACGGCTCAAGACGTGAATGTTAATTTTCTCGTTGGGTGGATAAGTGTATTAAAACCTTCCTTAACTTTGTAGTCCGGTTATGTACATGACCTTTGCACTTAAGCCATCTAGAAAAATTAGAAATGACATGTTTTGACAATTTATTTGAGAAAACTCTTGCTCGAACTTCATTTACACACCCGTGTCAATGTTAATCGACATTTCTAAGCACGTAAATGTTATCGATTCCAATGAGGACATGTCGAGAAGATTATTTTTGGAATTTTCTATTTTTCAGATTTGTATTTTGTATTTATACTGTTTGTCCTTGTATTGCTTATGTATGAGGGTGGAATAGTAATTACAACTTTTTCGTGATGTAGCTGTCTTGACTGCTAGAGGGCAAAAAACTTTTGGAACCAGCTTGAACTTGACGGTTCGTTGCTTGTGGTCTTGTATTCTTGAGGTTCTGAACGGTTATGATCAGAAGTCATTTGATGAAGAACGAGGCCTGAACTGATGTGAACAGACATCATTCCTATGAAGACCGAGGCTTGATCTGTTGTGATCAAACGTCTTTTAAACATTGATGACCGAGGCTTGAACTGCTTTGTTCAAACATCTTTTAAACATTGATGACCGAGGCTTGAACTGCTTTGTGCATCCAGAGTCAACATTGAATAGGATGAGTTGTACAATCTGCAAGAGAGTTAGAGGACGATGGAACATTGGACAAATGGATTTCCTAAGGAATTTGATTCTTCAAGACTATTAGTTTTCCTTAGACAATGTCCTATAGTGGACTAATACTTGTTGATTCATTCATCTTTCCTAATCTTAGGCATCCATATTCTTTTTGGTCCTAAGCGGCTTTATGTGTCTGTATAAACTGATGGCGGGTGGGGGATACCTCCCCTCAGGGGGACCCTACCCACACAATTCGGCCCACCCGACATTCTTAGCTATCTCCTTTCCAATTCCTGGATTTGTATCCTCATACAACTTCTTATAGTAACTCTTCGGATTTATGACATGTTGTATCTGAGCAATGTTTTTTATGGGGTGTTGCAACAGATTTGTTCGCTTTTCTCTTGGGTTTACATAGCAACTATTAGGCACTATACAAGGCTTCTTAGTTCTGCATTAGTCTTTTCAAAGTATCGAGAAACACAAGAATCAGATTAGAATAAAACACAACATTTTCCCATTCTGCACAAAAATCAGCATTCGCATTCGATTGCTCTCATGGACCAAATTATTAGTTGAACTGTCATTACACGCATTTACAGACTTGTTTTCTTGAAATACTAGAAAATCCTATGTTGGTCTTCTACTTCCTTCTTTGTATAAACTTCACTCGGACTAATGTTTGCACGACCTTTTCTTTTCACTTGATAGCTCTTAGCTGTGTTGCTAACACTAGTATCTGTGATATTATCTGAGATTTAGACATGTGAGGATTAGTATTCCTAGAAGCACAGAGGCAACTGTGGTGTTCTAGTGTGTGTTGTGGTGGAGGCAAATTTCTATACATTCCTGGTCTTAAGCAAATTTTGTTTGTTTTCGAACCGCTTGGTTTCTTTCTGAGGGGCAAATTCTGTTGAGTTGATGGTTTAAATAAAACCAATCGACACATTAGTTTTTAACCGACTGTTTCGTTGAAAACATCTCATGTCTGGAGAATTTGAAAAGAGTCGGGTTCTTCCTTAAAACTCGATGGTTTTGGAATTCGTTGAGCATTTGGTTGTCGAACAAACAGATGGTTTATCAAACTGAGTTTCCACAGACTTTCCTTTGGTTACCAGAATGAGTTTCTTTAACTCTTTGTCACCATGTTCTTGTCTTGCATTTGAGCTTTCAAATCTTGTATTTCATGATATTGTTCAGTTTCTTTTCGAAATACATTTGAAGCATTTTCTTTGCAAACTGGGTTGTTTTTCATTGTTCTTTACAATGTTTGTAAAGAAAGTTCAAGAGGGAAAATTGGTGTGTTTTCATGTTTAACAAACTTTTTAACAAAATTATTATTGAACTCTTTTGTTAACAGATTCAGTTTGTTTCGAAAGGTTTGTGCAGATCATTTACATTCTTTGACTTTATGAAGATATAAAGCATTGCAATTCAGAACGGTATTAGCATTGTAAATCAGACGAGAATGCCAAATTTGAACATGTAACCATTTTAGACACACACTCTTCGAGAAGTAGATCATATATGTTTGAAAATCAGCCTTTCTGATTCCCAGTTCGTCAAGCTCTTTTTCAAGGAATTTAACGTAACTCCCAATGTCATTCATTTCCTTTTGAGTTCATGAATAAAACCAAAGAATATCCACGTATAGTTTTAGTCTGAAAGACGGCATTAAGAAGATTTTGATCAAAACTTCCATTACTCTTGGCTGTTGGTTAGGAAAAAATTTTTTGAACTACTAGTATGATTATAGACCTAAGTTTTAGTTGGACAAAATGTTTCTAAAATGATTGAAGTTGGTTGGTCAATTCGTTTTAATGTAGTCTACTTTTACGTTTGGATTTAGACATGGGTAGAAAGCCACGTTTTTAGCTATGTTTGGTTTTGCTCCTAAACAAACGTTTTTTCTCCCATTGTCTTCCTAACTTCTTTAGCGCGTTCCAACACTGATCAGATAGGCATTTGGATGGTGGTTTGGTAAGTTTATAAAAGATTGTTTTGTTATGTGTAATATATGGTTTAACTGTTGTGTCTTTATCCAATTTGGATCTACTCTCCTTTTCAAGAGTCACTGTGTCTTCCCCATTGGGGCAAAATCTGTTTGCAGGATCAGAAGTATCATATGGGATCTCATACAAACGAGGCTTATCAGATTGAGCTTTCTTAAGGTACTTTGGATTAGCAAAGGTTGATCTACCATGATACGTTGCGGCATTTGGGTGCTATCATGTGATATGGTCTGTATTGACTGATTGCGTTATAAAGAATTTTCATTAAAAACTTTATTTGTTTGTCCATTTCAATCATCGTGTCAATGTCTTTTCTTCCTTAACCTTTAAATCGAAAATAAACCTGAGTTTTCTCTTTGAGTTGACTTCAAATTGTGACCTGTTAACAGACTCTTTTTTGACTAGGTCATCGTATTTCTGTCTTGACAATGATTTTCTGTTGAGGATGTGTTAACTAGAGTAGCTATGCATGGAACATGAATGTTATGAATGATGATGTGTGAAAGATGCCTTCCCTCCGTTGGATCTAAGTGGATTATTGTGATTGGAAAGTTGTGGTTTTGTAAGCAATTTCACCGTTCACGCGGATTTTAAGTTTTATGATTAAAACGTAAATGAATTAACGGGATTTTACAGAATTCAATAGAAAACTTGTGTATGAGTGATGCGAATCAGCGTGCCAAAAATTCAGAAAAAACTGAAAAATGTAAATAAATCACTGAATAATGAAAAACAAGCTTTTTGGGCCTTGAAAAATCCTTAACCTGCCAAAGGGTGGTCTACAGCGTGATCGTCTCGTTTTTCTCTTCGATTTGAGAACTCACGGCTGAAACGGAGTTACGATCAAAATTTATGGCCGTTTTACTGAAAAACCCCTTTTCGTCACGCAAAAATTTCAAATAATAATTTCGTTTTGGTCAAAAAAAAATGTGGCTCGTTCGATCAAAAGTGGCCGCATCGTTATCCGGCTCGTTCGATCGCTCGTTCGATTAGCTCGTTCGATCGCTAGTATCGTATCGGATCGTTCATCGCTCGTCGATCGCTCGTTCGATCCTCGCCAGTTCGATCGACTCGTTCGATCACGCTAGTTCGTTCACCTAGTTCTGATCACCTTGTTCGATCCAGCTCGTTCGATCACTCTCAGGTTCGATTCACCTAGTTCTGATCACGCTCGTTGATCACTCTGTTAGATCCAAGCGTTTTGGCACTCGTTCGATCGTGCGTTTTTCGCTGTTCGATCGTTCGTTACAAAAATTTTCGCTGATCTTTTTTTCACACGTTCGTTGCCAACGTTTTGCAAACACCAAAGATGAGCCACGAAATAAAAATGCTTACCGAATGCCACAACAGAACCAAGAAACTGCGAATCGTTATAAGCTTATCCACAACAACAAAAATCCACGAAATCACCTGGAAGCTCTGATACAATTGTAGGAAAAACCGGCATTAACACTTCCACTTCATAACCGAACCACGAAAACAAGAAAAGAGATAGAGAGAGAGACGAATTGTAGAGAGAGAGAAGAGAGAGAGTTGAGAGAGAATAAGAAAAAGAAATTTAGATTAATGAAAAGATTTTTAGAAAACTAAAACTAGATATTTTCTAATGAAAATATCTATATATATATTTAGATATTTTAGAAAATATCTAAATATATATATATATACCCCTACACATTTAATGTGACGCGCGGGATATATAACTAGGACCCGGGCTCGGGTTTTGCTTTGGGATATTAAACCAAAACATATAAATATCTAGATTAAAACTATCGAGGCACGGATTCTCGATATTATTTTGTTCCACGTTGACTAAATAAAGACCGAAGCTCCATTCAGTGAGTGGACGAGCTTCCTTGTTCGACTCCAATAATTTGAGGCTAAACATATTGTTTTTATGATGAGTTTACTCATGCGCCATAGGATTTGACTGTGGTGGAGAAGAGTACACATGTTGAGTAGTAGATGAAAGCTGTTGTTGATACCGAGGAGTGGTGTATGGAGAAGGATAGTTATTGCTGTGAGACAGAGGTTGATGAAAGTTAGCAACTAAGGCATGTGGGTCTGGAAATCTTTCACGCATAAATCAAGCTTCATTAGCATGTGCCTCGTGTTGTTGATGATAAGCATAAAGTTGATCATAGTTCGATGTATGCAAATCTCTTGCTAACTTGACATCAGTTACAAATTTACCTCACTCTAGTGGAAGACTATTCAGAAACTTAGTATTCACTTAAACCGGTTGCATTGTCATTTGAATGATGTTCATCTCATTGATAAGTTGAGTAAACCACAAGTAATACTCATACAGTGTTTCACCTTTCACATGAGAGAACTTATCAAACTCGTCATACAACTTACACTCACGTTCTTGCTTTGACAATGATGTGCCTTGCATAAGTAGCTTAACTCTGTCCCATATATTTTGGAAACTTATGATGATTGAAGAAGAGAGTAAACATCTGGTGGTAGAACTTGATAAGAACAATGTAGGTTGCATTGAGATCACATTCAGGCTTGAAGCTTTTCTTTGTAGGTAATTATTCATAAGTCTTGTGTCCTAAACAGTGCCGATACTCTGTTCAATAGTAGGCCAGATAAGTGGACCATTTTTAACTAAGTTAAGTATTATACATCCATGATCCTTGCCTTGAATGTAGAGTTCCATACGACCTTTCCAAGACTCATACATAGGCTTGTCAAGCATAGGTGGACGATTGTCAGCACCGGCAACAATCATGAATTCAGCTAAGGTTGTCATTTTGAATTGTTTGTTAAAATAAGAAAAGATAACTTTTGATCGTTCAGTGATTAGAGGAATTTGTGTTAAAGTGTTATTTGTTTAAGTGATTGAGTCTTGGTATTACACGGGATTTTACAACTTTTTTTATTCAACCGAGAAAATAAATTATTATTCCACAGGATTTTATGAAACAAAGAAGAAACCGTAAAATATGAATTCTTGAGAGAAATGATGTCTATTTCGTCCAAGAGAAGTCGTATGTTTCTCCCAATGAAAGTGTTATATTCCTCCCAATTAAAGTGTTATATTTCTCCTAAGGAAAATTCTGGTATAAATCGCCTAGGCAATAGGTATAAATTGCCTAAGCTTAAAACAGGTATAAATCGCCTAAGGCAAAGATCGAGTATAAATCACCTATGGCAAAGATCAGGTATAAATCGCCTAAGGCAAATAAAGGTATAAATCGCCTAAGGCAAAGATCAGGTATAAATCGCCTAGGCAAAGATCAGGTATAAATCACCTAAGCCACTGTGTATAAATCGTCTAAGCCAAAGATATGTATAAATTTCCTAGAACAACTGCGTATAAATCGCCTAAGCTTAAACACGTATATATCGCCTGAATCAGTGTATAAATCGCCTAGTGCAAAAAATATCCGAAAACCCACTTTTTCAAATCACTTAAAGACACACTTTTTGATGTTTTTGTTTGATTTTTCTTGTACAGCTTACTATCCTAAGCCTATTAGAACCTTAAAAACACAAATTTTATAGTTTTTAACACAAAAAATTTGAAATCAAGAATTTGGGACAAAACTTGCATTCGAACCAAAATGACTCAAAAAGATCAAACTTTTGTTGTTTTTTCTAGGATTTTCTTGTACAACTAACTAATACTAAGATAGTAGAAGCTAAAAAATGTACATAAAACCTACAAGATCACCCCTGGCTCTTGATAACAATTGTAGAAAACATGTTTTATCTAATCTATATAACAAACACAAGATAAGAACTAGAGAGAGAAAGTGGAAGGAAGGTTATTTCTAGTGAGAGAAAGTGAGAGAGAGAATATTAGATTGAATGTGAGAAAATGAACCAACCAACATCCTCTCCAAGCTATGGAGAGGGTATTTATACCTACATGTGGCCGGTTAGGCCTTGGCTTCCATGGGCTTTCCATGGGCTTTGGCCTAACTAGTTTACTAAGGTTTCAAATATTAACTAGACCTACGAGCTACGTATTTTATGAGTGACTGAGTCTTTTCTCGATTTCTAACACTGTTAAATCTCAAATCAACTCAAAACTATTTTCAAAACGTAACATAATCAGATTAGAACTAGTTAAACTTAGCTCTTGGGACGACCTCGTATTTACCAACTACTGCACTACATACGACCGGGTTCTCTCCCGTTAGTGCGTGTATCGATAGACGAGTTTTATAAATTTAAAACTTGGCAAATAATTATTTAAAACAATTTACGCATCAAGTTTTTGGCGCTATTGCCGAGGAGCTAAAATTAGTTGTAATTTGAACTTTCGTATATATTTTGTTTTTATTTCAGCATTTTTTTTCCTTGTTAATTTATTTTTTCATTTTGAGTATATTCTACAGGTTTTCTTGTTAATTTTCAGATATGGGAGACGATGTTGATATCAACACGCTCACTATGGAGCAATACCTGGCTTTGATTTAAGATAACATTAGACCAGGAAGAGTAAAACTCGAGATCAGCAATGACGTCGAATTCGAGATCAATGGAAACTTTATGAGGGAATTAAGATGCAAACTTTTCAAATGGGCTGATGAGGAAGACGTCCATGAACATGTGTGAAGGGTATTAGAGATTGCAGATCTTTTCCACTTCCTTGGTGTCACTTACGATGTCATTATGCTTAGAGTGTTTCCTATTACACT
>BQNB010091499.1:0-26861 GCA_026074375.1 Tanacetum coccineum
CCGCCATCAACACCACCACCCTCATCACCATGCCATCAACACCACCACCCTCATCACCATGCCATCATCACCACGTCGCCACTATCACCATCTTCACAGCCACGTCACCATCATCACCTTTGCTCCACCACCACCACAGCCACCTCACTACCATCGCCACCGTACGCGCCTCATCATCATCATCACCTCATCACTCTCTCCACGCCATCACCACGTCACCAACACCATCACCATCGTCTCCATCACTTTTCGATTTGGATGGTTTTATCCTTTATAAAACTAATAATAAACTTTCTGTGGTTTATTTCATTTTGTTTGTTTAAGTTATTTTCTTTTTTTTTCTTGTTACTTGATTTAGTTTTGAGAGTGTTTGGTTGTGAGTTTAACAGCCATGAGGGGCGTTTGGTTTTGTGGGTTAACAGCAGTGGGTGCGTTTGGTTGGCAGTTTAACAACATAGGGTGTGTTTGGTTTTAGTGATGTTATTCACTGTTTGACCTCGTTTAATTATAGATATGAAATAACGCGAGTATATTGCAACATTGACTGATTAAAAGTAGGAAAAACATTAGTTTTGGTAAAAATGGAAACGTCATACAAACGGTAAAGTCATGCCGAAATTTCTAAAAATCTTTATACTTAGTATTTTTCATTAAAATTTCTATTATTTGGAAAACCGATAAAAGAACGAAGTTATATAGTTTTAAGATTTTAGAATTGATTATTATACGATAAACTAGTGAATAAACGAAATATATACTTTTACAAACAAAATAACTAGTTTAGTTAAAAAGCGCAACGAAACACTAATATATATAACATCATTTTATAATTCTAATAAATAAAATAATAAGTTTTGTAAAAACTTTAAAAACGTCCTTTATTCAATTCGTAACTTTAAAACGTGTATTTACTTTTACGCAAGAACTTTTTATTAATTTAATTGGTGACTTTTGAAAAAGTGTCGAATTATATTATTACCATTATTTTAAATCACGTTTCTTATATAATACTTGTAAAATATTATATATTGCGACCTTTTCTTTTGGTTGTTTGTCCTACTACTGCCCAACTTATCATGAACTGTTAGTTTCTCGACCGGAGGACCGGTTGAGGGAGCGCGAGTGAATAGATAGATCTATTGGGACTGATTATCCCTATCCGGGTAAGCATGCACTTACTTGTTTCTGTCGTCGATGAACAAACAGATATATGTCATGTCGATTATACTTTATGGTGGTCTTTGGTTTGGGACACCAGCTTAGGGCAGGAATACTTTGCAACAGGATGTAACATGCCATGTTGACTTAATTAGCTTCGGTGTCATAAGCTTAGTGCAACAATAAATACTTTTTATGTGATGTTGTATTCATTATAGTAGTCACATATGTTTTGAAATCTTGTGGTCCATGGTATGTGCTTAATTACACATACCTTTTACCTTTAAAAACAAGCTAAAATAACCAAAAACGGACTTAAAATGCAATGTTTTTCGTAATACAGTGATAAGGCGGTATTCACTAAACGTTTTTTTTCCTTCATAAATGTTTTACTTAAACCTATGAATTCACTCAACTTTATGTTGACCATTTTTAGCATGTTTTTCTCAGGTGTTTAGGTTTGGACTTCTTGATGTGCTATGTGGAGTCTACGTGCAATATGATACTCTCTCTTTCAAGACTTATCAAATTATCATACTCGTTGTCTTTTCAAAAACTAATTTATGCTTCCGTAACTTTTTAAATTTCGCTTCCGCATTCTTTAGTATTAGTTAATTATTGTAAAAATTGATTAGTCTTATTAAATGCAACGAGATATGATTTTCAAAACGTCTATTAGTGGTCGTTCTCTTGTGCCTTGTGTTCGGATCATGATGACGACACGCCCTCGGACACGTATTCCGTCCAGGCCCATCTAGGGGTGTGACAAATTTGATATCCCTTCGCATTTCCTTCAATTGCCTTGAAACAACCATCTTCACATTGGGAAGCCTTCATTCTTACTTCTTTAATCTTCGTATAAGGCAATCGTTCCTCTATTCGGAGATGCAACCCTAATAATCTTTCTATTCCATATAGTTCTTAACTCGATATTTGGCCAACGATTCCTTTCTTCAATGATTTCTTTAGTAACAAATTGTTCTCCATCTACAAATTCTGCAACTAGCACTCTATCAAATCTCTTTGATTCACGATTTACATGACGGTACAAAGAAGAAGTCGCAAAACATCTTTTGGCACCAGACGTTAAACGCGAGATTGAGCAGACTTTTCAAACACGTTAAGTTCGTAATAACAACTTGATGCTTAGCTTAATTTCATGATAGTTCTTGTTTGATTGAGTTATGGAGTTAAGTTATATTCAAAGTTGTTACTTAGCTTAAGGTTTACGATAACTTTGCTTAAGGATGGGAAAGCTTGCCCTCGCCAATATAGCCACCTAATAGTTAGTTTAGACTGACACTCTTTTTCACTTAGTAGGATAAGCTTGGATAGAAACGTCATGATTTCAAATTTTAGTAGCATTTGACCATGCCACATAAGCTATGACCACAACACTGAGTCCTGATTTGACTTCTAATTCTTTCGTGAAGAAATTGACCTCCATTGAATTCTAAGTACAAGCATTAGCCTTTTAAAATAAGAAAAGATAAAAATTGTTGATTCTAATATAGTAGTCTAGGTTGACATAGCTATGATTAGCCTGTATCACACTAAACTGAGTAGCTTCAGTTAGTGATAGACTTATCTTGAGTTTGTAGTTTTTCTTTTATCTGTAGGAAAGTTTTATACGAAACTATGGATCTGTAGTCATTAGTAGTTCTTTTACTCGACTTGTCATATTATGTTTATGTGTATAATCTATCCTCACTCATTCACGATATGACTTACCACTCCTCATGAAAATCCTTATGCGCTTTTTCACTTCTTTTCGTTACGACCATTTTGAACAAACCGACTTACTTAGATAAGTTTATGGACGACATCTTGATTTTTACTTCTGAAGTAGAGAAGAACGCGAGAAAACCTCATAGAGCCATATAGGAATCTAACATAGGACAACATAAGTGGTTAAGATTGCTTAGTGATTTCTACTATAAACACCAACACTACCTTAGGACGACGAACGACCGTAAGAATCTGAGACTTGGTTAGTGTTCAAGTAGCCACATCCTACGCGTATGCATGAGACGAACAGCTAGACATCACACCATGAAGAAATGAGAAGATTTAACCTTACAAGGTGCAGTATAAGTCAAATTTTACTTTTGCCCCAAATCGACTAGACGCACGGGAGCAAGGATCGTCGACTACGTCTGTAAATATTTAACTCACTCGAAGGACAAGCCGAACGTTGGAAGCCGTTAGAATCAGTTTTACGACAAGGAGATGACAATATGGAAAACAAGACCATTTACCACTGAACTGCTGGAAGCATCACATGGATGCGACGCGATTTGGATCACCATCGAACACCCGACTGAGATTTCGCGCTTCGACCAACCAGGAAAACTGGCGATCTAAAAATGTTAGATAATCGAAAGTGTCTCCACGATGAAACACTCGTCACCCACTCTGAAGATATCCAAGCCAGCGATTAGACTAAACCATGTTAGGAAAACTAGTAGAAACCCTTTTTCGAGAAGCCAAACAAATGAAAAGAAACAGTATATCAGACTAAACGCCCTTACCTCTTCCTCCTACACCACATCATCTGATAATTCGGGTTGAATTTCAGGACGGAATTCTCTTAAGGGGGTAAGACAGTGATAACCGGTGATTTTCCCTAAGTTATAGTATACTTTAATGCTATGACTTTATATTTTCATATTACTATCTTATTAAATTTCTATAGCACAATTCAGATTTTTACTATTATCGACTTTTACTGTACGTAAAACAGTTACGGCGTAACCGGCTGTCAACCAACAAATTTCTACAATAACAAATCATTTTTTATTTCAAGTTAACACATTCTAAACATTTATGTTGCATTGGTTATTTATCGGGAAATTTTCCGCGTGCAACGAAAAATGTCACACAACGCGTACCGGCACGACAATAGTTAAAATTCATTTAAATTACTTTATTATACTCTTATAAACTTAGCTTTTATAAAACATTTCATAAATTATAAGAACCTCACTTAAAACGAGAAAAACATGCGTACGTTTACATTTAATGAAACAAGAAACTACATAAAAATTCAAATTTATAAAAGCTTGGGATCCCTCTTACCTTGTACCATATAACCGGCCCCAATGAGGAACAACATAAAAAAATTGGATCCCATTTAGTCCTTATAAACTTGTCCATATCTTTATTTTAAACACACACACACACTAAAACACCTATAACACACCTATCAAAAACCCTTTTCTTCCCTCATTTTTCTTGTTCAACCAGATACAACCACACCCCAAAACCAATTATTTTTCGATCTTGATCAAGAACACAGAAGCATAGATACATTCGGACTAGGTTCTAGAGATCGTTTGGGTAAATAAACAACGTTTGGGTTATTTGGTTAGCTTTAATCTCTTCTAAAGCCCTCATATTTGTATGTCTTCATTTTCTTTATCTTTTTGTACTTTTTTTGTTCATTATCATGAATATACACTAGTTGTTCAAACATTTTTCTAAAAATCTAAGTTTTAGAAGTTTCAAAATCATAAAACGTATATGTTTGGTTCAAATGGGTTAAAAAGAAAGCATAAGAAAAGTATTATTGTAATATTATGGTTGTGTTAGTAAAATAAAATATCGTGTCAAAAATGCTTATAGTTTATTTCACCTTATTAATAAGCACACGAGTGCTTATTAGGGCTTATTGTAGTCTCGACAAAAAAAGGAAACAAAGAAAAGTTGTTTTGGTCCTTTAAAACATTTGGTCTTATTTTAGTGCTTATTTTCGTGGCTTATTTTGAAAACTAAAAAGTGTTTTTAAGCTTATTAGTTTATTTGTTGCTTAATGGTCTTATTGCAACTGTATAAGTTATCATTAGATATGGTTTTTGGCTAGTTGGGCTAACCGGCCCAACAAGGCCCAATGATATTTCGTCTTATTTTTGTAAGATTAATACTCGGCTTATTTTGTGGCTTTTGGTTTAGCTTATTTTGATAAAACAAGGGCTTATTTGCTTATTCTATTTCTTATTGGTTTATTTTTGGGCTTATTGTATTTTGGGGTATTCGTTTGGGCTTAGTGCACTGAAAAGCCCAATGAGTAAAAGCAAGTGAACTTGGACTTCTAAAACGGATTATTGATCGACTCATTAGATTCGGACTTATATAGGTTTATGATAGTTAAAATAGTCATTTGAAAATGTGTTTGGATAAAACGTGTAAACGTCGTAATTTGGCATTTTGTCGGGAATTAGTCTAGGCGAAAAAGTGTTTTAGAATAAGGTCTACGACCTTGGAAAATGTTTATAAACAAACAAGTCATGCCGAAATTTTATAATAATATTATAATTAGAAATATTTTTACAAAGACCTACTTTCTTAAAAACCCGACAAAAAGATGAAATAATAAAATAATATTATTTTAATATCCGACTAAAAGACGAAAAATATAGTTTTATACAAAACTTCTATTATTTATTATGTGTGTTAAAACATTGTTAACACTTATATCAAGAACGACTTATCTAATTTACTTGGGGTATCAGGTAAGTTGCCGAAACATGTTTAATTCTTATTTATTTATTTCGTATTATTTATTTCTTATCTATTTATTTCTCATTTATTTATTTACCATTTACTTATTTCTTGTTTACTCCTCGTTCAGTTATTTCTTATTTACTTACCTTCTTATTTAGTCCTGGATTTTCTATATAATACATATATGTATATATATCGTACTTTGACATAAGTTTATCGAGTCAAACTTATCAACCACCACACCAACAATGATACAAAACCTTTTACAACAACAATACAAATCCTTTTACAAACTCATATGCATCAGTTCATTCTCATATAACATATATCTAAGATAAAACTTTATTAATAGGACGTGTCCGGGAACCATTTCACGTTATTCCTTGATCATTTATTTCAGCTACTTTCATCCTTATTTAAGGTGAGTCTTCGTAGCCTCACTTTTAAACCAATTTTCCTTTGGGGAAAAATGATACTCAAATCTTTTCAAACTGTTTTACTACTGTGCTAAACTATCTTTACGTTTTTAGACAATATTCATATGTGCTTATAATTGCGTACTTGATGTGCTTATATACATGATTCATTTATGATGACCATGTTATTAATTCTTCAAATACTACTTAGCCGACTATGTAGCTCCAGCTGGTAGGCGATAGGTTTGAAAAAATATAACGCAATCTAGAGACAATTTTGGATTTGTTTGTGTTGATCATGTCTTGATTTGTTGTGTTATGATTTGTTACTATTGTGTTGGAATTCTATTAATACCTGTTTGCTCTTAAGCTTATTGTATTGCCTCTATGTCACCAACTGTTAAATTTTGGCACATTCTACTGGTTACATTTTAATCTTGCGAGCCTCACCAACTTCTTTGTTGGACCTATTCAAATTTTCTTTTAGCACATAGATCAACATTTACTAATTGATAGTACTTGATAAATCAATGTTATCAATTGGCCAAGATGTTTCTATAAGAAAAATGTTTTCTTCCCTTAAGAATTGTATACTTATTTTAAAAATTGTATATTAAATTTCTTTTCACTGAGTATGGTGTAAATCTTCTATACTTGGTGATGGCTCCGAAACGATGCACCTCTTGTTATCAAGATAATTTCTCGTATAATAACGAAAGTAGTTTGGATTCTGCGGCCGTTAATTGGCCATTTAATATCCGGCCCAAATAGTAAAAAAAATCCACGCGGCACCCCACCCACAAATCATAAAAAAATAAAAGTTACAAAAATGATACCCTCAAATTTTTAATATTTACGGTCTTTTTTAGATTAATAAAAATTTATTTAACAAATATTAACACTTATATACGATTCAATTCAGATAAATAAAATACAAATAGGAAAGGTTATTCGAATTTCGAAACATAATATACACACGCACCTTTATTGATATGTTTCCTCGACCTAATGTTGTTTAGTTTTTAAAAAAAATGTTGTAGTTTAATATAAATAGAAAAAAATATTTTATCTGTTCATAACGTACCATAGTCTGGTTTATTTTTTCGGACACTTTTTATTTAATTTTAATTTATTTCTTCAAATATATATCTAAACTTTTCTTTCGTGTTTTTTTTGACACTAATTTAGTCACTGCGGACACGATCTTTCGAAATTGAGAACAAATATTACGAGCCTAAATATTGATTATGTTCTTGAAATATGTTTAACGATTATTTTATTATATATTGGTCTAAGTTTAATGTATATGTATTTTTTACAAAGAATTTCATAACCAAACATTAAACTATAATATTAACTTTGAAAATTCAACGACATGAATACAGGTATCGTACAATTCGGCTGTAAGTTCTTATTTGATATAATTAACCTCATTTTAGAAACAGGATTGTACATTCTTTTTTTTATTTTTATTATAACTTACTATTTTAGCTAGGTCACTCTATAAAATAACTTTGCCAAAGTGATTGTTTTAAAATATGCTCACTAAATTATAATAATTGTGTTGCCATACAAGTCACAGCTTAGTCGTAACGCCTCCATGGACACTTCTCATTCAATATTCATTCACAAAATCGATTCGCCAAAAAAAATAAAATTATGCCCCCGCGCAATTGTGCAGACGGTTAGTTTTATTGCTTGTTTGTCTAATGGGGCCCTACAAGTGGATGAAAAAAAACACAAAATCCGATTACATAAACCGATTTGCATTTAAGTTTACACGTTTTTTCAGTTGTTAAGTTTACAGTTCCAAGCTTAAGAGTGTAATGTGTGGGGTGGACTTGAGGTAGATTGTGTTGTCGTATTGACGTCGTATGTGGTAGTTGATGAAATGTGTGTGTGGGTGTGTGAGTGGGTGTTATATTTTTTTTGTATTTTCATTTGTAATATTTTGTTTATATAATAACATTAATCTGTTATCCTAATATAAAATATAAATAGATTTTATGCTCTAAATTATTTTTTTTGCTAATTATCTATGTAATTATTTTTGTTTTTTTATATAAAAATCTGTGGATATTTCTGGGGTATTCGGTGTCTAAAACCTCGAGAAGAGAATTGGAACAGAATTCAAATCTCGGTTTTTCGGGTTCGGTTTCGGTTCGGTTTTGATTTCTAGTGCGTTTTCGGTTCGTTTTCAGCGTTAAATATAAAAATTTTAACAGTTATTTACCAAACTAACCGCAATTATACGTAATGCATCTTACCACCACTAGTATCAAAGTCTTACCTTGACTTGTCTTGGCCACACTCTAAATCAGTAACCTGCTAATCGTACTCATACAAAGTTTTTCCTTGAATCATTCCATAATCTATAGGTTTAAATGTTTACTCTAGTTAACATTACTTTCTTCAATGTACCATAATAAACATGTATTTTTTTCACAATATCACAAGTAAACAGTTTCGTGAGTGGATTTAATTGGAGGGTTTGATCACCCATGATAAAATGTATTGTTATTCAATAGTAAATAATTTCAATTATCTCAGTAATCTGTTTCTTTTAACTTGTTAATAATTCCAATCTCCTAGCTAAAAAATTAAAATTATACCTATCTAAATTTACCAATCTTTGAATCTCTATTTGAGATTCTCTAAGGTTTTGTTATGTTTTGTGTAAATAATACTTGTTTTATAATGTTTCTTGGAGCTAATCTAGTAAACTTTCTATAGTCCATTAAACATGTAATCAATTCTTCCTTGAATTGTATTTGGATTAATTCAATGAAAGAATGCTATTAGTTTTTGGTATTTATGTCAACAGTATTGTAGCTCAATGAATCTCATTAGAGATACTCTAAGGTTTCTCTTGTTTGTTTATTTCACAATGGTTTTTTATATACTCCATCTTATATATCTTGTTTACTGAAGAAAAGGTTAATTTGATGTTTTCATCATTCTTGGCAAATAGTCAGTTTGTTTTTTTTATGTAGTTAATTTTTTTTTTCTTTATCTTTTCGCACTATTGTTTTTGTACGTTTTTATAAGTTTCGTATGTTTTTGTACGTTTTCTTACGTTTTCGTATGTTTTTGTCCATTTTTTACGTTTTCGTACGTTTTTATACGTTTTCATCCGTTTGTGTACGTTTTAATACGTTTTTGTCCGTTTTCGTACGTTTTTTACCGTTTTTATGTTTCCGTATGTTTTATTATGTTTTCGTCCGTTTTTGTACGTTTTTTACATCTTCGTACGTTTTTTTTCGTTTTCGTCTGTTTTCGTACGTTTTCTTACATTTTCGTCCGTATTCATACATTTATGTACATTTTCGTAAGTTTTTGTACAATTTTTAAGGTTTTTCGTAAGGTTTATTGAGGTTTTCGCTTCGTTTTTGTCCTTTTTTTTTTTAAGTTTTCTGTTTGTTTTTGTAGTATTTTTCATTTTCGGCAAGCTTTTGTACGTTTTTTAAATTTTCGTTCGTTTCTTGTACGTTTTTGTCCGTTTTTGTGCGTTCTTTGTCTGAATTAGTGAAGAGATAAAGAACGCTTTTTTTTAACACTTATGTCTGAAAAAACACTAACAGGATTCGTCTGACAATGAACCGCTGACATTAAAAGGGAGGAAAAGTGGTAAAAATAATTGCTTATTGAAAAAAACAAAAACAATACAGGACACCTCATATTTTATCTTTAATCTTAAAACTATTTTCGGTTTATATGTCTCCGAATATACATAATTTTTTTTTTCCTTTATTACAAATAATCCATTTTTTTAGATAACACGTATTCGGCTCTGACTTAAATCGTCCTCACATGAACAGGATTATGTGTTTAATCCCAAAAGGTATTAATACTTTTTACACTTCAATTTTAACTTAAATGAGAAAGTTCATTAAAACATCAAACATGTTAACAAAAAGTTTTAGATATTTTTATTTAACTTATAGAGGAATTACGTAAGTTCATTAAGATATCTCAGTTATTTTTTTTTTCTTGAACAGCAAAATTTATTAAACTAGCAAGATGCTAGAAACAATTACAGAGAAATTAAGTATGGGTTTTTGTAGCAATCTGCCCCAACGAGGGAATTTTTATTACATCAGATTTTGACAAAAATTAAAAGAATGTTAAGGTTGATATACGTCAAAGATAGTCATGCGTCTTGGGGGGTGTTCGTCTGTAATATGTGCTGGTTCCCTAAACTTTCCAAATTGTCCACCAGGCTTTACGAATAAAACACCTCTTCTCTACAGATACTTAGGTCTTAGACCGGTAAGTCTAACGTGATTTGCTTAACACATACTTGCCATTCACGGAAGATAAACAGTTTTGAGGAACCAAATCCCATCCAAACAACAATACCTTCCCTCAACTCACATTGCGCAAAGTTACAAATGAATAAAAACGTAAACACGATGTTAATCTTCTATCGTTCAACGGGCAAAATCGGACTTTTTGAGGGTTTCGATATCAATTACCAACAGACATGGTACTTAATTGGCTCGTGTCCGGTTTGTACAGTTATATCGTGCACGCAAATCATAAATATTTATCCTTGATAGGGAAGTGATTTCACCCATATAGTTGCCTCGGATTGAAATGTAGAAGTTGCATCGTTCAATGTTTACTCACATCAGCGACTTTTCCACGAAATTCTACGTCACCTGACAAATCAACATATACCTAAGATCTATAGAGATTGATAATAATAGTAGAACTCGACTCAGGGCGATACAGGTCAGTCTGGTGTTGTTTGTGTACTCGATCACGCTCCTACGAGGTTCGCAGCCGCCGAAAAGAAAGTGGCACAGAAGAATTTATTTTTTCATGCAACCGAGATTCCACTTTATTCCAACTTCCAAGAAGACAATAAAAGTTTGGTAAATCTAAAGCGTAGGGCCAGTTATAACTCGATCAAGTTTTCTTAACATTTTTCTCAGGGTCATTTACCCATTGTAACCTTTGAACACCCGTTTCTTACAGCTGGGACATTTTAATAATATATCAACCTTTGATATTTCATTGAGTGTTATACTCTCTACAATAGCACTCACAATTTGATGTTTATAGAATTGTAGTTGTTTGTCGTTTTTATAGACCTCTAATAGTGCCCCCTAGAAGTTTCACGGCATAACTTAGAGAATACAATTAAAATGAGAGTTATATCTCACCTTACACATTTATGAGTGAAGGGCTGTTTAAGAGCGAAAAAAACCTAGAAAACTCCTTTAGCCTCATCTTTTATTCGACGCTCTAAGTCCATGTTCTAACGCTATCCTATGTATATTTTAGTATTCATCTTGGTTAATTCCATGTACAAACCGAATGCAGGATTATAGACGCCCATTAGGCCTTTAACACCCAAAGGGACCTTTTTATAGTGTCATGGTATTTTAGGGCGAAGAGGCTCCAAGAACGGACTTTAAAAGAGTAATAAGACCACACTTTTTGAATAAGGGTTTTGAGTTTTCCACTTAGAAAGCACGCGATTATTAAGTTTTCGATAACTGCTTTCCCTCGCCTTTACTACTTTGATCATTTACGCGATCGCATACGTCACACCAATGATAGAAGTATTTCTTTTCCTTATTAGAACAATCGATAGATGCTGCTCTGTTTGTTTATACTATTCTTCATTCGAATAACCACACACATACCTAATGGACTTTTGGTGGATAAGATATTAATTCGTCTAACCTCGATGCTTTAATCATTAAATATTGAGATGGTCTTACATTGACCTTAATATTCAAGTCTGACATTACCAACGAAAAATAACATCGTCAGAGTTGAACTTTTTGATAAATGGATAGGCTACAAGGTATATTGAATCACCTTTTTTCATAGCCACCTTACTCTAACATACGTCGTTCGAACTAGTGCCCTACGATTCCCTTGACTAATATAAATGAGATATGGTGCAAGAGGATCTCCCATGTTTAATCTCACAATGTAAAAGTAAATCATTAGACGGGATCCAATTTACTAGATAGAAGCTTTGGCAAGAATTTAAGGACCCCTAGAATCCAACTTCGCCACAACTGGCTCCATACCCGAACGCATCAAATGAACATCTAGGTGTTAATCCCAGCGAATTGAATTTCATATGCTTGCGAAATACACCTTGAATTACCATCGCGTTGTTTATTTCTCCTTTTACACAATGTATTAACTCATCATGAATGAATGGCACCGTCAAAGTGTATAATTTAGGATATTTGGCGCCAATCCTGCTTCATATTATGCGATTTGCGTATCCGAAACCGTGTCGATTTTAACCTCAATAATGCCCTTTTTGCATGGATCTTTGTAAACCAATTTTATAAAACCACAACACCGATCTTGCTTATACGGCCGAAATTCACTCACACATTTTTTAAGCGTCACATACCACCTTTGGGATCATCTATCAGTGCATAAACGATGAATTACAGCCCCTTGGGATACGTACCTTTCACAAAAATAAAATAATCGATGACATCACTAATATCCCGGTTCCCGATATACGAACTAATATTTTTTTATAAAATTCGAAAGGTATATACATAAGGGTCCACAGGCGATTTATTTTCTCATAATTCCCACACTGCCAGCTTTGATCCTCCTTTCTGCGAATACCTATCTTTCCAAAATACTCCTACTTGGACTTTTGAATCGGCTCTTTGGTATTGAAATAAATTAATTTTAAACCTGTTTCTGGAACATGGCTTTTTTTGACAACGAGTTTTCAGATTGATTTATGATAAAACTGATGTTTTTATCTTGGTACGGGTCCGTTTACACCAATAAACCATCAACAAAAATGCCTCGAACCGCGAGATGTGACCGCCTTTTGTTGATAATCCCATGAAAGAATTTCGTGTTCTCATCTCCCTCAATAGCCCATGAGACTTTAGACTTTTGAAAATTTTCCTTGGCTTCGATTTCATTAATGTTGAGGAGTTTGTTTTTCAATTCTAATCTTCGAAGTAGAATGTTCTCAGAAACCGAACCACTGTCCAGATCCTTATCGATTATCCCAAGTTCAATATATATGTCTTTCTTTGCTCCCAAGACGAGAGATCTTTTGTCTTTAATCCAACCCCTGATAATCGATTTGAGGTCCTGAAATTTTTTCACTTTTTTACGATATATTAACATATCGAACATGATGAGAATTAGAACTCCACGCATTTTTGAACTTAATGCTGTCAAACCGGACATTATTAATAACCAAGAATGATATATTCTAAAAAGGAATCGGCCCCTAATTATATTTGAAACTTCTTGGAGAATGTTTGGTACGATGATAGGATAAATGTCGATCAGGTATATGTAGATGTAATAATAAGAGGAATTGGAGTTGTTTAATTTCATCTGTAATTATGATCTGGCGAGTTTAATCATCTTTGGAGATGTTGGATGAGACCTCGAGTATCGTTGTTCCCGTTCAACCTGATTTCATCGAACCCGATTATTTAATGAACATCATCGACTTCGCCTAGAACTGTAGGGGTTTTAAAACAAGGATACTTGCTTTCGTTACCAAGAAACGTACATAGTTGAACTTCTACCCATGACAATGACCTCAACCATATCCATACTAGTAATAAGACCCTATATGTAATCCCATAACATGATCCTTACTAGAGGTTGTTGAGGAGCGTAGACCAACAATAAGAGAATATTAACACCTGTTAGGTAACCCTAGTTACCAGATATATGCGTTCTTGTTATTCCGAATATCGTTACATTAATCTTTTTGGTTAAATAGTTGATTCCCAGTTACACATTTACTTCCACCCGGAGTTTCCAAGAGCATCGCTACATTCAAATTCTTTGTTTGAATTTCCACCACATAAACTTCACTTCCATCATGCAGTAGTTTTTGATTTTTAGTTTCTTGATTTGATAATAAAATTAAGTTGGTATTTGAATAAGTCAAGCGCCTTCCATCAACCACTCCTTTTCGTCTTGTTTACCACTAGACATTGTATGATATTAGAATATAGGCTTTAATTACTTAATACTACTTCTCTCCTTACTTTCCCTTTGTTAACCTGCTAAGTCATCTGTTGCATCCTTCCTTAGAATATCCCCACATAGCTTACAATATGCGATTTATCTCCTCATCCTTGCACGCCCAAATATGATACCACCTTTTTTGTCGCCTGGATTAGGAGTCGTTTCATTTCTTATGCACTCCTCAGAATAATCTTGGGTAGAGTTCACATGACCCTGAGCTTTTAAAGAAACCCGATTTATCCAATCCTTATTACTGGCGTCTCTATCATTTTATCTGATTGTGACTACGTTGTGATTATTTTATAATCTCGGGTGCTGAATCCAGGACTGAATGGAAGGTATTGAGGAGCTTAGTTACTATTCAAACCCTTATTTTCCCTGTTCCATTATACTAACGTATTTCCAAACGGATTTCGGAATTTGGTTTATAGGTCGTTTTGGTTTTTTGTAATTTTGCGCGTTAGAGGAATTAACCACACAAACTTAGTTTCAGGGACTCTCTTTAACTTCAACCTTTCGTACTCATTCAGCCTTGTTACTCTTCGTTGTATTTATTTTCTACTGGCTCATTCACAGATTTCTTCAAATCACCCGAATTGAATTCGTTCTCATTTTTTGTAACGAGATAGAAAACGGCGGGGGTTACATCGTAAACAAACTTCCTTGTGCAATCCCCTCCCCCGGATCATGGAAAACTTTTATACCTTTCTTTCTCTTATTAAAGGACTCCAATATGGTTGTAGGTTGCTTTGGTGTTTTGACACATACGCCGTTTGCGATCACCCCCCCCAAACGATGCCCATTGTCTACAGATTATCTTCCAATCAACATTCATTTCACCACCACTTCTTTCACCAATTTTAATAAAGTCGCCCGGACACAAGTGTTAAGTGGAAAAACCCTAAATGTACACTCAAACAATTCGTTTTATCTCGGAATACATTAAGTCTTCAGAGCTTACTTTATGACCGGTTGTATATTCCAAGTCTTTACCCCTGTGTGCGTTCATCGCGTTATCATTTGTTGCAACTTTATCAAATTCAAATCATTTCCCACACTTCCCTCATAGATATGGTAATTTTTAACTTAAATAGGAGAATACCATTCTATCGGAAATTGGTATTCGAGTTTGGAAAAGCGAAGTGTTATCTTTCTCCCTTTTCAACCATGTTGTGTTTTGTTTATTCCCTTTTCTTACCATAACTCGATTATTATTGGTATATTAGAGGCAACAAGATCGGGGGGTCGTGTTGTTTTATCATTAATTTTATAAATATCTCTTATGATACAAATCATTGTGAGCACCAGACGTCATTACAAGTAATACTGAATTGAGTGGAGCTGCCATGATGAACTGGTGAATATGCTTTCGACGTCATGAGGGGCTTTAGTCCCGTTGATAACGCTCTTACCAGTAACACCAACTGAATTCACAGGAGGTCTACTAAATTTGGTAGCATTGGCATGGAGACGAAACTTACCCATCCAAAGGGTGCAAAGATTGCTTACCAATCTCTCCACACTAAACACGTTTATGAATTTCCTAAAACCAAATCTACTATCCCTGATCTCGATCTCATTGTTGGGAAAGTGTAGGTATATCAACTACATGTCCATATGTTCTACATAATTGAAATAATTCTTTTTGAAGAACACGATTCGGGAAAATTCGTAACCAAAGATAGTAAGTCGTTATATTGTTAATTCATCCTCATTAGTTCTATATCATGATCTCTTTCTCGTAATATCGTATGTCTATCGTAACACACCATGATAACACCGATAACACTTTGGATTGAAGGACGGTCCGTACCCACACCAAAAAAATGGATATTACGCGAAGAAAATAAATTATCTAATGATAATCGTACAAATAAGATGTCTCTAAACTATGATGTACACTCTGTTGTTGTCCGCTCTTGATGTTCACAACACGACGACATGTACCACCTATGGACCGTCCAACTATAGTGTCATATCCCGCCCCTACCCTTTGGTTATTCCATCATTGGCGGAAGGGAATTAATTAATCGGTTTACGGTTAGGTTCTTGAATGAATTGTTTATTGGTTTAAATTGAGAGATTTGAAAGATTACTTATTCGCTGCCCAGAGACGGTTGTGAGGCGTTTGAAAGATTAGTTATCAAGAGAACGGTTGTTTATGTTTTGTTGGAGGCGTCTTGAACCCCGGCCGCGCACAGAGGTGATTTGTTTTGTTTTGTTGTCGGAGAGCATGGGGTTATGTCGGCTCCTTTCAAGCATTTTGACGTGGACACCTGCCATTTTGACGTGGACACCAATTTGGCACCGCCGTTTCGGTGTGACTGCCATTTTAAAAGAGTGGTGCCGCGTGAAATGGAATTGTAATGTTTTTGTCCTTACCTTTTTTGCCGATTTAATGAGTTTCTCTGGTATGCGTGTGTGTTTTGACAATGAAAAAGAAAGAAGAAATGTGTGCTGACTAAAATATGATGTTATAACCTAATTAATTATTTTATTTACTACCTCAAGCGCAATGTTTAATGGTCCATTGAAAGTAAAAATAAACATATATAGGAGTCAAGGAGTATAACCCAAAATAAAACAAGTTACACATTGACTAGTGCTGGTTACGTGTATGTATTTTTTTTAATGGCCCACTAAGTAAAAATAAACTTCATATATACACAAAATAAAACAAGTTAAGCATTGAGTTGTACTAGTAATGTGCATGTATTTTCTGAAAAAATATATAAATATTTTTTATAAAATTGGTATATTTATTTGAATGAACGAAAAAGTAGGGTTTTGAAAAAAAAATAGAACAATGGGTGAGACCCTGTTATAGTGAGGGGGGTATTTTGGGTGTTGAAGTGGCGTTGAGGTGTTGAAACGACTCAAGCCATCATACTCATATTTTGAGTGAGTGTGTTATTTTTTTAAGAACGACACCACACTTGAAATCCAACCCCCGAGTTAAAACATCCAAACGGGCAGGCTTCGGGACCCGAACCACTAGGAGAGACCCGCGAAGGAAAACCCCTAGAACCCGTGTTTTGAGTGAGTGAGTGCGTTATTTGTATAGTCTTTTATGGGACTCACATGTTCTATAATACGTTATACTAACTGAGAAGATATTTGACTTATAGTGATGTTATAAAATATGTGCTGAAATAACATGTTAGTGCAAATGTTACGATATTTAATCTATACGATTTTTTTGTGTGTTTTAATGATGACAAACATGTGACTTGTAATACGTAACGTAAAGTGTGCAAGTTACTTGTAATCACAAATCATCAATGCATACACGTATCAACATCTCTCGACGTCTCAAGTATGCATCCCGTAATATGATATGATTATAAAATAATCAGTATTGTAGTTAAAGTGAATAATATGATGTTTATTATAAGTGATGACATGTCATCGACTCAAATAAAGTAATATAGAGTAAATAAATACGATAGTTGTCATGAAAAATATATGTTATCGTTACGAATATGAGACGTGAATTGCAACATTTTTGTGAAGATTGTCTAATATTAATGGACGTGAATTCTTAAACACAAGAATAAAATATTATGTCATGAGTTTGTTACATGTATGCGCATTATTTATTATGTTGTTATGAGACGTCCCATTATGTGGTTAAACGATAAATTTATGTGTTACAAAAAAAAAATGTGCAACTTCACTATGGTATGTATACAGAGTAATTCAGTAAATGTTTCTTACAGTATTTCATAATGCTATAAATTAAGATAAATATTATTGGAGAATGTGATGAAGTATTAGTATCTTTATATTATTCGACTTTACATAAAAGTAAAGTGAAATCGATTAAAAGTACATGATGTGGTCATATAAGTTTAGGGTCTTTTTGAATGAACTCATTATTTTCACTGTATAGACACCGATTAAATGCATAATCATTACCATTGAATAATAATTAGTTTAATCATTCGCATTTTTACCATATAAACACCAATTAAATGCATAATTAATATTAATTAGTCCAATCATTAGCATTTATTCCTAATGAAATCTCCTTAATTATATATTTTTCTTTTTGCCTAGTAAACATATATTTTTGTTAAATAAAAAAAATAAATACTTGTCCAACAATATATATAAAAAAACAAATATATAAATATTAAGTTCGATAGTAAAAAATACAACTTTTATTAAGTGATTTTCACGTGTTACAAAATTACATTAAGTTAGATCATAACTTTCAGGCGTACTGGTAATAATATTCACGAAATTCATTTTGACGACTAACAAATTTGTCTTCCCATCCAGATGCAACATCGCTTCTATATGTGATCCAAAGTGGATGAGTTAATAGTAAAGGGAAACCTTCCCCTAACGCAACACTAATATAATGGTTACCATCCACATGAGCAACCACAATGGTCTCATGTGACTCAGTTTGCGGTGGCCTGGACCAAAGAGGAAAACTCGTATTACAACCTCCAACGTCTGATAGATTTATCACTACTTTGTTGTATGTCGAAGCAATAACCAAGCCTGTATTTGGCATTTCCATCCATCGTTCAGCAATATTTTACGGGTACTATAGATTTTTGTAACTGATAATAGTTCAAAATTATTACGTGTAATTGTTTTTTTTTATTTTTTTTATCAGCTGGCTGGGCTTCTAACTCGGCACATAATTCGGACCTAATTCGAGGCCAATGGGTCTTCCGGACGACCAATATCGAGAGCAGTCTGCCCTAAATCATAATTTCCATCCGGGACCCGACATTTTGTATACCAGAGACCGAGACATAAGGATGGACAACTTTCAGAATTTGTTTACGAAGTCTTTCAATCTCAATTTGTTCGTCTATAGATGAATCACGCCACATAGATGTTTGGCTCACAAATGAGCCGTGTCTTGGTGGTTCTTCATTTAGATCTGGGATTAAGTTAGACGTCCGACCTGTTTGAAAGTTCGAGACTGAACTATGTCTTGCAGGTTGCATATTCGGGTCTATGTCAAAAAACCTGCATGAATAACTACGTTTACCAAGATCTTGAGTTTTCGGGCCGGCACGCTTCTTTTCGTGTTGTTTCTTCAAGCTTGGTCGTCCACGCGTATTTTTTTTAATCGGTGGTTCTTTAATCAGTATTGTTTACCTTGGATTAACTATATCCAGAAGCTTTCTTAAGAGGCTCTTTTTTACAACGTTTGACTGCTCATTGAACTTTTCTTTGAAAGGTGCAATACATCATCGCATTGAATATCTTCATTTTCCACTGGTTCTGACCATGGAACGTTTAGCGTCCTCCAAAAAACATCAATCGAATCCAAGGGAATATACTCTCCCGCAACAAATGAAAATAACTATTTTAAAGTTGTTGAATAGACAACTTAAAATAAAAATAATCGATGTTAGATATACTGACATGAATTTAAATACGTTAAAGTTACGGCACGACATGGTAACCCACAACTATTACGTAGTCGACAACCACACATTGAGTAGTCGAACTCAGGGTCATCCAACCGAAGCAGTTCTTTTAAAATCAAATCGAGAGCTTCTTTCGAAACATGACTCCATAATAAAGTAAAAATCGACAGGTTATGCTGATGATAACGATAAGTTGTACTTCTTCCAAAGCTTGCGTTGATTTCTGTAACTTGAGATTGCACGATTTGATCTATAAAACCCACAAATTGATCCAACGTATATGTTGTACTTTGCAAGTACAATTTTAACTTGGCGTGTTGGCTTCTCAACCTCATGGCTTGTGTTGTTACCAAAGTTGAGAGATTGATCAGCCCACGCAGACACAAACTTTTCTTTATGATTGTTCAACCACTGCTCATCCAAGTAACTTAAAGCCCCTGAAAAGACAAAAAAAAGTATATTAAATATATATTATTAGTGAATAAAATGTATATTAAATGTGAAATTAAAAAACACATACGTGGATATTTTCTCAATACTAAATGAAGTTGCTTGTAGTTTTTCATGTACGATATCCACGTCGGAGAATCCTCAAGTAGCTTCCACGTCGAATAAAATGAGTCCCAGTAACATTGTGGCTTGATCATTTTTCAACAATGCTTAATAATATTTTGATGAATGTGCCATCTACAAAGTAATCGAGAGGCATTCGGAAAAACTTTTTCGTATGCATTTATGAGAGCTAACTCTCTGTCCGTGATTATAACACGTGGATGCATGCACCCTTCTAATGTCAACTTTAAACGTTCTAACACCCACTTATAGTTTTTCTCCTTTTCTTCACTAATAAATGCAAACACTATGCAAAATGTTTTTCTTGTTGAAGTTACGCCAACAATATCAACAAAAGGCATTTTGTATATGTTTGCCTTGTATGTGGCATCTATAAACAACACATGTGGAAATGCACGCCATATCTTAAATGACTTTGAATGTACAAAAAATACAGCTTCTAACTCGTTTGTAACAGGATGGGTCTCATAGTCATGAACATAACCATTAAAATGTAAAAGTGACATAAGATTCTGCATGAACTATGTTTATAGCTAAATTAATATAAGATAACTAAAAAAATATTCAGAGTATAAAAGAACATAAAAGGTTTTACCTGCATAGTTGTTTGTCCGACTTTTTCGGCCTTTCGAATTTTAGATTGTGCATTGTTTTTTTTTTTTGTTATGTAATTTATTTTTTTTTTTTGTTCTTTTTATTTATCGTTATTAAATATTTACATGTATCTTTTTTTTTTCCTATTTGTTAATTATTGTAATTTATTATTATTTTTTTCTGTCTTTATTTATTTATGTTTATTATAATTTTTTATTTTTATATATTATTTTTTTATTTTATTATTTTTATTTTGTTTTTTTTTTTTGTTTCCTCAGTTTTAATTTTTGTTTTTTTTCCTATTGCCTTTTTAATGTTGACACGCTATCTGTTATTGTTTCTCTTTTATTATCGCAAGAATTTTTCCGTTTGCCTCCACATTCTTTCGTGTCAAATCTTCCACCAATCGATATTCATGAGTTTTTAATCGCCTCGCATAGGAATGCGCCTCCATATGTTGCGCAGGAGGATGATTATGTTCATCGCATATCACACTTAACACCCAACCATTGTATACCCATGAATATTTCCCAACCAACATGAATGGGCAGTTAGTTTTTCTTGTGGCTGTGTCTTTACTTGATTCCTTCTCTTTATATTCACCACTAAGATCACACTTAAGATCAATTTCGTACGTAAATCCGCTTGTGTTCGCCTTTGTTCTTTTAGTTATGATGACATAACCGAGAGGGCGTGCCTTGTTTTGGGGGCCAAGTCTTTATATCTTCATGAGAATTAAACACCTAAAATTGAGTTTTCTTTGTTAACGGTGATATAAACTTATAATTATACAACAATATTATAAATATAAATATTATTATTGCACCTGCTCTGTATAAAATGCCGACACATAACCAGAGAATTCATCATTTTCAGTTGAGTTGTTTCCGTGAAAAAATGACATTATTACTTCTGCGAACGAAAAATACCTGCAACAAGTTAAAATCGTCAACGTATATAAAAAAACCAAATGAGTAGCAAAATAATTTTATTTTAATACTCATAAAGCAACTAATGTCCAAATCAAAAAGTGAAACACTACAAGTAATTTTTTCACTTGTCCCATTATTTTCAAATATAATATTTTGGAATTGAACTAAAGAGCATTTCACTTTTCTGTACAAAATTGTGTTAGGTAGAATAAAATAAAATACTAACTAAACGAATGGCTATTTAAATACTCTCTTCTCTTTCATTATCACAGCTACTATAAGCTTTATAACTACAACTTCTTAAGGCCAAAAATTTTCAAACGAATGGCTATTTAAGCTCTATAAACGAAAACAAATCCTATCCACTCTCGTAAATAACATCAAACAAATAAACGAACGGTGTTCGTGGAGGGCAGTTTCCATGGTGGTGGTGGCTGTTTTGATGGTGGGGAACTGTTTGTCGCCGCTTGGATGGTGGTGTAGTGGGTTGTTTAGAGTGGTGGGTTGTTCGTGTGATGGTGGTAGCAGTGGTAAATCGGGTTGTTTGCATGATGGTGGTGGTGGGTTGTTTAGAGTGGTGGGTTGTTTGCATGATGGTGGCAGTGGGTTGTTTTGCATGATGGTGGCGGTGGGTTGTTTGCATGATGGTGGTGGTGGGTTGTTTGCATGATGGTGCCGGTGGGTTGTTTTGCATGATGATGGCGGTGGGTTGTTTGCATGATGGTGGTGGTGCCGTGGTAGGTTGTTTGCATGATGGTGATGGCGGGCTGTCACCGCCATGATGGTGTGTTGTCTTGTATGGTGGTGGTTGTTATTCACATAATGGTGGTTGAAAAGGCAAAAAAATAATGTCAATCTAAAGCTTACACAGGTAATGTTGTGTTTCTAAGGTTAGGTAATGTTGGATTTGTGTAGTCGTTCAAGAATTACTTGTACTCATTTAACTATACATAAAATGACAGATTTGTTTGTAATTAAAATTACAGTTAGGAGTAATAAATATTTTGTAATTTTCAATAAAGTCAAAGAAAGAATTAAAGTTGAGCAGGTAGGTGATTTTCGAGGTCAAATTTGACCAGATGAAAAAAAGACCAAATAGTGAAAATTGGGTCAAAATAGTATAGTTTTTTACCAAATGATGGTTTTCTTAAAAAGTAATTACCAATGTATGATATCTTTAAAAATACTAGTTGGATACCCACGCATAGCGGCGGCGATAAAAATTGCTAACCCAACTCGCTCCGCAATTCCTTACCCGCTTAGAGAATTCGTTTGTTTGGGTTTCCGTAGCTTTCCCGCAACATCATATTAAATCATTATCGCTTGATTAAGGACTTCATTACGCACTCCTTCCCCATCAAAACATTGTTACAAATGTATATATATTTTACGAATCAAGTTTGTATACAAATTCAAGTTTAAGTTAGTTAAAAAATACAAATAAACCAACTAAAAATGTGAAAAGATAAAAATTTATAAAAATATATCAAAATAGATGTTGAATTAAAGATCACGGAAATTTGAGAAATCGTAACATTAAAATCTAAAAAAAATAAATAGATATAAAGATATGTCAAAAAAAAAAAAAATTAAAAATAAAGTGAAATATTTTAAAAAGAAGTGACACATGTCACTTATCATGTGATTTTCTAAATTAGATGGATGGTCAAGATTGACCTCTTTATCTTAATTTTTGATAGGACCCAACATTATAATGTCAACGATAGTATAATACAAAACTAATGATAAATTAAACTGCCAAAAAATACAACTTAAAAATATGACATTAAACAAGTTTTTATAATATCAACTTTGCAATCTTACAAAGATAAAAAACTAATAATATTAAAGAAATTTCTTTTTATTACTTAAATACAAACAAATACTATATAAGTGTCAATGTATTTGTATATGTGTATATGTTATTCGGGTGGGGCGGGTCGGGGATAGTATTCCCCGCTCTCCGCCCCAAACCCGATTAAATTTCCCGTTTAAGCCCCAAACCCGCCCCGTAACCTGATAAGCATGCCCCGCCCCCATCCCAATTAGTTCAGGTTTCGGGTTTCCCCGTCGGGTTCGGGTTTTTTTGCCATCCCTAATAATAAGGAATATGTAAATTAAATAAGAAACATACCCTCGTAGACACCAGCAAATAAATGAAACCAAGAATGAGAAACTAGTGACTAAATTGTCACCTCTACGAGTGCTCACACAAACACGTAAACAAGCACGCCCGGATGCTAGTCCTACTTCACGTGTATCCCAAACAACACTTGTAATATAATCACCCTTAAATATAATCCAAAATACCACTCTTGTATGGACCATCGAAAATCAAAAAGTGAAAACAAAGGTTTCACCGAATTCGGTTTGAACCGAAAATGAACAGGTACAACCAAAATCAAATAAAACAAACCCTTGGTGTTTCTAATTTGTTGTCAACCTATGATAACTAGTAAACCTATGTTATATACCTTCTGGATCAGATGTGGGGTCAAACCAACATTGGATAAACCCAAAATGAGTCAACCAAAAATGGTAAAAGGTATTATAGAGAACCGAAATCAAAACTGTTATGTCAAAGGTTTAGATTTTGGCTGTATGTGATAAGGAGAAGAAAAGGCAGAATATAGAGAGTGTGGTTTCTGTGTATGTCGTACCAGAAAGGTAGGGGTGAGGGGTTTATATACCCCTCAAACCCTAATGATGATAAGGCACTAAAGAATACTTCTATGCTTATCATGACTCTCTCAATTCTTCCTTATCTTGTATCTCTTCCTTATCACCTAGATACAATGAATCAAGCCCCTCTCTAGAACCTCCTTATAGCTGGCCAACATACAAAGACAGCCCAAGGTTCATGTCTTAATCATTCGTGTCCAAAGGTTTACATAGAAACGTTTCGTGAAGTTTAAACGTGCTCTGAATGTTTTATCGTGTGTGCCCCCAATAGGCTCACACACCTCTAGTCGTGACCGAGCTAGTCCAACTCACATAATCCAACAGCTCCCACTTGGGAGTTGGAGTAGCAGACAGCTCATACACTAACGACGGAAACGTCTAGCAACACTCACATTCGTTTTTAAAACTAGAAGTGTCTGAGATCAAGTTTCATAAACATTCTCAGTAGCATGGTTATTTTATCTCTTGCTATAATCATCCCTTTGTTCAAATACCGTTAAACCATGGATATGGATCCTAACTCATTCCATATAGTTTAACCATTTAGATTCTCGTTATAGAATTCAATACAGATATACCAAATGTAACTCTTCCTTTTTATGTTTCAAACCATGTTTGAATTCTTTCCAGGAAGGGGGCAGTTTATCAATGATAACTGCAACCGAGATGGCCTCATCCATCATCAAATTGTGTTGGGTATACTGTCCCAGAATCCTTAACATTTCATGATATTGTTCCATGACAGGCCTGGTATCAACCATCTTGTAATTCATAAAATTACTCACAAGAAACTTCTTTGCAGAAGCATCTTCTGCCATGTATTTGGATTCTAGGGACTCCCATAGTGCTTTTGCAGATTCAGCGTTTTGATAGATATCAAATAGGGAATCAGACATACCGTTTAGAATGTGACCACGGCATATGTAGTCGTCGTTCTCCCACTTCATCCTCTTCCTAGTCATCTCCAAAGTTTCATTCTCGGACCATACGGGACTGGGTGTACTCAGAACGTACACAACTTTCAGGGTGGTAAGAAGAAAGTGCATCTTCTTTTGCCAGCGACGAAAGTCCTGCCCTTCAAACTTTGCCAACTTATCGAACTTGCTCGTCATATCCTTCACAGATTCTCCGTTCGTCATGATCACAGATACTTCAATCTTTGTTATAATTTATGATCACAGAAATCTGAGAGTCGTGTAAACACTTTCAGATTGAAGTATTTCGATGGTTCTATCGAAATCTCAAATCGGATAAAACTCAGATTAAGAATCGAGAATGTGTTTTTTGTTGTTATGAAAACGAACCAGAGATTGATAATATATATCTGACCAACAAAACTGAACATCGGTTGTAACTGCCATAACAGTTATTTTAACTACCGAATCAGTTAAATTAAGGGGCAAAATCAAGTCCATAATTCCGGAAATTTTATTTTCAAGTGCGTTTTTAACATAGCACTTTACACCAAATAAAAAATTTTCAAACTGACCTGGCAGGGGCTCTGCCCCTTGGACCCTGCCAGGGGCTGCCGCCCCTTGGACCCTGCTACCAGGGGCGCTGCCCCCGGACCCCCGTGATTCGGGGGCTTCGCCCCCGAATGATAATCATAATAACGTCATACAAGTGTGCACTCCGCACAACCCCGACTTGTTGAACATTTATCACGATTACACATTGGTCAACTAAGTCAATCCATTACACTTAATCATATTGGTGACCCAAAATCACCAACACTTAGTACACTTTTTACTCATAGAATGATAACCTATTCATAAAGGTCGAATTTACGAGCAGAGTGTTTAGCTTTTTTGTTTGCCTGGCGGTTTTCCAATTATTATGTGTATGGCTATTTGTAAATATAGCAAATTTGATCTTTAACATCAATATGCTATATGTATAGCTTATACATGAATCAATGTTAGCTAATAAAAGTTTTTTGTTGGATAATTAACTTTATCTATAGCTTATTTAAGATATCTGATCATGCTAGTATCCGTTTTTAAGTGTTGATTTATTTTTCATTAATTGTCAAGCGAGGTCATAATGTATTAGTAATTGATTCACAAATTAAGATTTTATATGTGCAAGCTAATCGCAACATTGTACCTCCTGTCGTATAAGTAGTTTGTGATAAAGATTTAATATAGTGGTAGTTTCACTAACATAAAACTCTGACCTTTTAGGCTCTGGACAAAATTCGCTTTGAGAGCTTGACTGACAAGAGTAAGCTCGATGGACAACCTGAGCTTTTCATCCACATTGTTCCAGACAAGACCAACAACACATTGACCATCATCGACAGTGGAGTTGGAATGACCAAGGCTGGTGAGTACTAAATTTACAACCGTAAATCTGTGATTAACTTTTTAATGTTTGTATTAGCACACTTTATAACTGTACATATAATTTGCAGATTTGGTGAACAATTTGGGTACCATTGCAAGATCTGGAACCAAAGAGTTCATGGAAGCTATTGCTGCTGGTGCTGATGTCAGTATGATTGGACAATTTGGTGTTGGGTTCTACTCAGCTTACTTGGTTGCTGATAAAGTTGTTGTCACTACAAAGCACAACGATGATGAACAATACGTCTGGGAGTCACA
>BQNB010091500.1:0-26861 GCA_026074375.1 Tanacetum coccineum
ATATGTGTGATTGATACCTTTTGTTTGCCAAAATTTAGTAGGTGATACCGGGTTCACGGGAATAACTATTAGGTGAGACCGGGTTTACATGGATAATATAAGCAATTCGTAAAGCTGTCCGTGAAATAAGTTTTTACGTATTCTATTTTCATTACGAGCTATTTATAGAATACGACACACATAATGATTGTAGGTGTTGATACTTGATGTAACAGGAAGTGGAAGCTAATCTGAGGATGAAAAGCACTAAAATGTTGCAGTTTGTCTTTGAAAAGCACTAAATTTTGAGTTGTTTGTTTTTTTGTGGTTTGAACAGGAACTTAAGTGCAACTGCTTATAACATGGCATGCATCTTTGTCTCTGAGTTTACGTCATTTGATTTTTACTTGGATGTATACAACAGAGGTTGCAATTACGAACTGTATACATGTAAACGGGACAGCTTGGGTTATGTTTATAACTCTGACAGTGTCAAAAGTCTAACACAACATTAGCTTAAAAATGAAATGGGTTAAACGGCAAAACAAAAATAGCTAAAGACGGAAACGGGTCGAATGGGCTGCAAAAAGTTGCCCAAAGTGTGTTAATTTAGCAAAACAATCAGATGCTGCCAATCCTGTAAGTGATCTCATTGAACTCAAGTAATATATTTATGTCAAACTATCCTAACAAGACCTCAGCTACCCAATATAAAAGCAAACAAATCCGTAAACAAACAAGATAATCGAGGCATGGCAAAATCATTATTCGTAATAGTTTTTCTTATCTCATGTAGCATGTATACATCCATCTCCTAATTTTAGTACTAATAGTATATTCCTTTATAGTCTATTAGTATCATGACGCTTCAATGTTTTCTTTCTCCTACATGCTACAATTGTACAGTTAGTAGAGTCTAAAGTCATACTGGACGGAAATTGCTAGGTGAATGCTCATTTGCACGTGACTTAAAGCACTTATAGAAAGATTATCTCAAGAGACTATCATATACAAAAATCAGACTTTAAACAATAGGCTGCAATTTTAGTTTTATCGTAAATAAGTACTTTGAAATATGCATTTCCAGCATGCTTACTGAAAACTGATTATATTGTCCAAATAAAATGCAGATGGGCAAAATTAGTATGGAATATGGATGATCAATATACTCGACACTGGTATTCTTTTTAAAATAAAACGTTGTCCCAAACACCCTTTAACAATTAGGTAACCAACTTATCTGCCTATTGCGTATTTTAAAAGCATCACTTTTGAGTGTTTGGATGATAAAAAATTCATTATGTAGCGGTATAATTACTTTCCAATGTTACGTGCTTATCATTTACGTAATAGATTTCTATATTTTTTATGTCTATCATATTCTCTATGGTGATAATTGAACTTCTTCGGTTTAATGTTCTGTAGTGTCTAAAGATGGTAGCAACATCAACAAGAGCCTTTTCAATCAACTCAGCAATATCCCGTGGATCAATGGCTAACCAAATTTCATGATCGAAGGCAGTTGGTGTGAATTTCAGTTCTCGAATCCCAAAATGCATATAAAGTGGATATTTTGTTGGATGGAGAGGAAGTATTCAGTGTCACCTGTCAATGATCAAATGGAGTTGATTATTTGGTCTTGAAATAGGTATCACGCTAACAAAAGGTTATCAGGTATGAGTGAGCCAAATGGGTTTTTTTGCATCTCTAATGGGTCAAACATAGGAAAAAAGAGGTTAAAAGGATACAGGTCGAAGCTGATATCGCTTATTACCAAGGACTAATCTATTGATAGGTGATTGTAGGTTTGTTTGTGTTATGATGGGTCATGGTCATGTTAGCTTTTACTAATGAAACTTATGGAGTTGATTCTATTATTTATGGAACAAAAATGATTATTTCTAAGTTATTGAATTCTGGTGCGCACCCTTACAGTTCATGATTGCGAGTCACAAGGTCTCTATAAGTTACAACCAGTATATATGTTATGTAACTGGAATCTGACAATTGCAAGTTAATGAATTATGGTGTATGTTCTTATCTGTTTTAAACGAAAACTTAGAAGGTTAAATTAATATCATTGTTGTTGTTTTAAGATCAAGTATATAAACTAGGTGGTAGGCACTAGCTTGAATGAGATCATATGCATATTATCTTTGCCATCATATATTATATAATACTAGCTTAGATATTAAATTAAGCCTTAAAAAAACGTGTCGTGAATATCCACCTTGCAATCGAACCAAAATGTATTAAACAATTAAACGATCACATCCGACATATCCATCCTCGTTTAAAACAATGGTCATGATAAAAGGACAAGTTTACATAATGTAGCCTATAAAAACATAAACTTGTAAATTAGAGATAAAGATTTTACCTTAAAAAGAAATGATGATGTAGAAACTAAATTTCTTTTGAAAGCAACTACTAAATCTACAAGTTAACCAAATTCTTTTATCTAATTTGTAATCTTCGAACAAATACAAACGTCCATTTTCATGCCCACAATATAACTCAAAGTTTTCTTATTTTCATTTTATGCTTTTGTTTCTTATATTTACCATTTAAATAGAAGAAGACTATATATTTAAGTCTAGCTTTGTATCATCACTTTGGAAGGACACGTTTTGAGCATAGACACACACTTGTCTATCTTGCATTTCTATTTAGACACGTACATGATGTTGTTTTATTTTTTTTTATTTTTTTTAGTTATAATTAAGTGTAGGTTTATTTTGTACAAAATTTAAAATAAGTAGGTAATTTTGGGGCTAACGGGTTAAAACGTAAAATATACAAGAGTTTAGACGGAATCACGAAAAATAAACATACACAATAAAAATAGAATTACCACATATGGGATACTTTTCTGAAATAATACAAATACGTAGGGCATGTAGACGACATACATCTAATGACGGTGCACAAATAAGGGTACGTTTAAAGACGTACACGGAATAATTTACTCGAAAACTCATAAAAATAATAATTTAAGAAAATTTATATTTATTGACAAAAGTCGGGTTTAAATATCGGCCCGAAAATTACGAATTGCTACAATCAATACCTCTTCTTGACAAGAGCACATCATTCTTTTGAATATTAGCCTCGTTACTAGAATCTTCAACCCTTACGTCAACCATCACTCAAAACATATAACTACACAATCATCACTTGAAAAACATCATCACCTTTACTAACAAATGTTGGTCCTCACTTGCAAACTCCCAAACTAAAGAAATTATCTCCTCAAGAACATTCCACACTTGTTCAATAACCATTACAAGTGATTCTTTTATTTTTTTCACAATTGGGTCTTTTAGTTTATTTCCACTTACTAGCAAGTGAAGAACATAAAGAATATATTCAATCTTCAAGTGTTATTGAGTCATCACATTGTTGTGTCTTTCATTTTTTTTTCACTATGAAATCACTACCACCTCATCTCACATATCCACATTTGTTCATCAACATTGACAATCAACAATGCACTTGTTACATTAGGATCACATACAACCCAATCACTCTTGTCATTGTCAGTGCAAATGATATATTAGTCTAAACCGTCTTTGCCAACCTTAGCTCAACACATTCCCTCTTCGTACTTGCTCATCCTTCCTCACTTTTCATGATATGGAATTATTTTTATTTGCATCTAGGTGCATATCATTTTTCACTATATTTAATCTTGTCATAATATAACTCCTTTCTAGTATATATTTTTGCATAACTTGTTAAAATATTTGTGACATCAATTTACTTTTATACGTCATAAAAACTTTTCTTCTAAGAACATACTTAGAGTATGTCTACTCAACAAATCATCCTTATCGTCAACATTTAGTTCGACCTAAAGTATTACAATAATATTTTTCCTAGAACACCCCACACATGAAAAGCACACATAATGCTTAACAAATAAACCTTGAGGATTTAGGAATTTCTCAATATAACCCTTGACGAAAGTCTATCCGAATTCAAATCATCATATTTGGTAGATAATGATATCTTAAGGAACATGTCGTTCTAAATACGATAGTACTCCTTATCCGAATGACATCTTAAAAGATGTTATTCTCACAACAATGGTGTGTCAATCAATAAACAAATTCCGCTCTCATTTATTAAAGTTGGTGTGATTGGTTGGATAAATTTGGTATCAATTGAGTCTTAGTCATCGAGCTTGTGTCTTGGTTCTTTTTATTCGTATCATTTAGGTTGTTGTTTTTAAACAACAATTGCATGTGTCTAGTTTCCAACATTTTTTGAAAGTGTCATACTTTAGAGTACTTATACTTAAGACATGCATATCATGTTCCGCGATAGTATCTTACTATATATATAATTTTACTATATGTATTTTTGCTATCATGATCTATATTTTTGCTATCTTACTATGTGAGATTATTATTTTTGACGCTTGCATGATGCCTAACATCTTTATGACTTGGTGTGTTATCCTTTTAGGACCCTTAATTGCTATTGTTCATGATTTAAGTGTTTACATGCTAAGTGCTTTGTGTTTTGGCTACAAAACTGGGTTCTGTCTATTTTGAGGGTCTCACAGATCGACGGATCCAAGGATGGTGGATCCGTCTGTACTTTTGGTAGATCCGTCCCTCGCAGATGCCAAAATTTAAAATTTCTTGATTTTTAACTTTTAGTACTTTAGCTATTAGTTATGTTACTTGATCCTAAACATGATTTTAAACCTTAAGATAAAACACTATTCTCATATATCTATTTTTATTACATACATAGCTATCATCATTATTATGTATATGTGCGCTTGGTTACTAACTTTGTTTTGTAGCATGCCTTCATAACTCGATTCCTCAGCGCCCTAAACAAGGGGGAGCATTCGTTAAGAAGAAGCATGCACGCATTCATCATATATTTCTCTTATTGCTTCATAATATATATTATGTTGCACAAAACTAACCCTTCATGTAGGTTAAGTCTTTGTAAGAAATTTGATCCATGGATTCGTTAGAAACCAAGGTCAATAATCATAGGAGTGCAATGAGCTACGGGAAGCTCAAGAGTATCAAAGTAAGATAGCTCAGAGTTGTTTAGACGAGAAAGAATAAAGTATAACTTCACTAGGGATGATGCAAGCTCGCCTTTCTGGGGAGAAACAAAGTTTAACTCCAAGGACACCCCCTTTTCAACAATAGGGATGGAAGAGTGTAAACGTAGAAGTATCGAAGGAGGAAGCACACACCTTTTTGTTTTGACAAAAGAGGGAGAAAGAAGTGTAAACGAGTAACTTTTAAATTTTACTATGTGTTACGGTTTACATATTTGTGATCATCAAAAAGGGGGAGATTGTCAGTGTTACTATATTTAAACTAAACAAGCCCTTTGGTTTTAATAATGAAAAACAAGTAACTTGTAACACATAACGTAAAATGCGCAAGTTACTCTTGACCACAACTCATCAATGCATACATTCATCAACACCTCTCGACGTCTCGAGTCTACTCATGCTTTAACAAAAGGTACGAATATGTTTGTTATGTTGCATTATGATCAACCCATTTAACAAACCATTGAGAATGAATAAAATAATTTTTAGAGTCACTAAGTATTTTCAAGGTCAATCATTCTTTTTTTAACCTCGTTTTTCATTTTCATACAAAGTATGAACACCTTTTTATAAACTAGCATAACCCATTTTGTCATGCATACTAAAATACTCATTCGCATAAACCCATGTAAGTTTACTTAGATCACCACTAAACAAACGCTTTTAAGTAATCATTTACTTAATAATAACTAGTTGCATTAGTGAATAAGATAAAATAGGATTAATTATTTTTGGAAACAAATATTATAAGATATTTCATATCTTACAAATCTTTCCTTTTTAATGTTAAGCTTGAATTTTCCTTCTAAAACCATATCTAATCAGATTTTAAAGTACATAAGGATCTAAGAAAATGATTTAAAAAGATTTGAAAATATTTTTTAACAAATTTGAGCGGAGCCACGGATCTACTTAAATAGGCATACGGATCCACCATAACTGGATCTGTGGAACCTGGACGGCCAAGTTTTGGGTTTTCTATAAATACTACCCATTTGTTTATTTTTTTTATTATCTCTTTCAACAACCATTCTCCCACATATATTCACACATTTAGGGATCATTATAATCAAATTTTTACAATGTAAAAACACAATTGATCATGTCTTTAAAACCCCTCTAATCCTTAATCATAATGCTTCTAACTTTCATTTGTTGCAAGCATGATTCTACATGATCATCCATTTTAGCAAGCTTAGAGATCTTGACATCATCATCATCCACCACAATCTCATATATGAAGATCCATCATAACAAGCCTTGAGTCTTGTCATCTTCATCAACAACATCATGCTTAGTGATCTTGATGTTTAGATTAGGTTTTTACATCTAATTGACACATATGTCTTGGATCATCATACACCATTGTGTATCATTTATTATACAACAAACTAGATGTTAGTTGGTTTATGTGTTTAGGCCATAAAACACAAAGTTTGTTATGTTGGGCCATAAAACATAACAGGTTTAGTTATACCTGAAGAAGAACTCGGTATTTAGCTTTGTATCGGTAAAAGTGTAAGCGATGTTAGGTTGGTTCTACCTCGAAGTAGGACTCGGTATTTAGCTTAGTACCGGATAAAATGTAAGTGACGTTGTACGGTTTTCTCCGCCTAAATGGAGCTTGTTGATCTAGTGAAGTAACTCTCGAGTTGGTTACTCGGTGAGTGGAGTAGGACGAAGAGGAGCTTCGTAGCCGAACCACTATAAATCATCGTGTCCGGATTGCGCTTTCTTTTACTTAATGCTTTACATTTATATTTGCTTTTATTGGTTTATATTTATATTTGCATTGCGTCTATGTTTGTGTTATATATTGTGTTGTGGTGATATAATTTGTTTTATGCTCTCTAGTATCTTTATTGTAATAGAACTATTATGGACACCTTTCATATTACGTCAAACTTGATTGGTTGTTTGATACAAAATATTTAAGTTTTTAATAGAAACGTATTCACCCCTTTACAATTCCACATACGAGTCGATTCTATGATTATAAGTTCATTTCATACCGGACCAGACCGGAAGGTCTTCGACACAAGAAAAGGGGTATGAAAAATCCTAACATATATCTAGCCTGTCTCTCCAAATATAATAAAGCACAACAGTATAGCCGATAAATCAAACACCCCAAATACGTGAGACGTCATATAGCAAAATTACATTACATAAGATGGTAACACAAGTGTGTTTCTCTCATACTGAACACTTCTATGGACTTTTAAAGCATCATTCTGGAAAAGTGGAAAACCATTTACATGATCAATGAATGTCCTCATCTGACTAAAAATTTACAGAAGACGTATTTGGCTAGTAAAAAGCATTTACTAAGACTATGTTTATCAGTCATTATATCCGACCCATTGGAGAACATAAAGACAAAAAAGAAATAGTATTATATTAAAAATACATAAATGCAAAGAAAAGATGTACGACCTGTTCGTTTTGTGACATCAGTCCAATCTTATCACATGTGACACTAAATGACCAATCAAACTCCTCATATATCATTTTAACTTTCACATTTTTCTTAAAACTCCAACATACTTATCACCTAACAACCATGTTCTTGCGGGATACGCAAAACATATATGATTGAAAGTCAATTTGATGGCAAATAAGCGTAGCTCCTTCACCCAAAAATCCTGAGTGCCCTCATCGTTTTAGGTTGCCAACAATCAGAGTAATCTATAATGTCAAAAAAGTGTTTTCTGGGGATTTTGACCTTCATGTTTTGTCAGAAAAATTGAGAAAGAATGAAGCTTGGGAAGTGGGAAAGTGATTTGTAGTGCATTAGTTATTATTTGTAGTGTTGGGAGTGTCAAAGTGAGTAAGAGTGGGTAATACATATATTATTATTTGTATTGTTTGTCTCATTTTTTTCTTTTTGTAACATGATTCTAACATAATGTTATCATAATATTGTTAATAAATATAAGTATCTAATTTGTAATTGCTAATCAGTTGAAATTGCCATCAGTGTTAATATATATATATATATATATTGCAAGATTATCGTAGCTACTACTTTAAACTGGATAAAATGTTGTCACACTATAATTCACCACTTTCATTTTATCAAAGTCTCTAGATCATGTCATCCCATTATCTTGTTTAAACATAGGTTGTCTAGACAAGAGAAAAGATCATAATAACACATTAGTATGTAATAAAAGGAAAATGTGTTTTGAACTTAGTTTGTGCTTGCATTAGTCTAATTCACAATCTACAACTATAAATATTTGGGATAATAGAAATCATGAATTTCTTGTAATCCTAAATTTGAAAAGATTAACTTTCTGGTAAGAAATATTTCTTCATTTTAAAGTTTTATCTTCAAATAAATTTTCACATTAACATTAACTTGAAATGAAAATATTCACTCTAGTCAAAAGCTTGAAAATATTATATAAACATGTAGTAGTTTCGAAAAAGATTCGTAATGCTTAAAAATGACTAAGATCAATTATGTGTATACTTTTAGAAGTCAAAAATCTAAAGCTATTGTGCAAAATAACTAATAAGTTTTTCTCACATATAAAATATACGACAATACCAAAGAAACAAGTAAACTCATCATTTTAAATGATCTCACACTTAAGACGAGTCTTAGTCTTAATAAAACACATTAGGAAAATATTTATTTCTTTTCTTTTAAAAGAGTGTTAGTGAGGGTCAAGAAAGATTTCGGATATATATCGATCCATTATTCAAATTATGATTGATATTATCTTTCAAATCTAATTGCCAAGTTCTTTTGAGTTTGGATATGAAATCAGATTCATTATATGTCTAGCTTTAAGATTATATCAAAACCATACTATATATATTATCTATTATACTATACTCAATCACACTAGGTTGATATGAAAATAATGTCATCCCTTTCAAAGACAAAAAGAATATACATCGATTCATAATTCACACTTGTGATTATGATGTTATATTGAGTCTACATGTCCAATAGGTGTGTTCCTATTATTTATAATAACATGTTTAAAATGCACGTCAAAGTAGGATTGATGACTTGGATGTTTCGTCCGAGATATTCAAGTAATTTACCTTGCAATGCATTTTGTAAAGTTGTCATTTCCGAAAAACCAAACACAAGCAAATGCACAATATATGTAACTTTGCTTATACAATTCAAAAGCACGAATCAAGACTTAAATCCACTTTTTGTTATAACATTTTCTCTCTATACCAAACAAGCATAACATTATTTTTAACTAAGTATTTAAAACGAGAACAATGCAATTATCTAAGATTAGGATTATGAATTATGAAACATATTCTATAAACCATTAATTTTCTTTCTTTCTATAAGTGATCGTAAGTGGACTTCGAATGTAAAGTATGTTTATTATTCAAAGATAATTAATCTCAATATTTTATCCAGATTACAAATGGGAACATGGAGTCAGAGATTAGATTTTATCTAGATAACATAGAAAATATCATAAAATAACCATAAAATTTTTTTTCGAGTCTACTTGTTTAACTTTATTTAGTTTTTACTCGAATTTTGAAATCGATCATAAGACAAAAAGAAAAATCATCGAACTGCAATTTACACTTGTATTGACGATGCTTTGTTAAGTATAAATGTTCAAAATGTTTGTGTTATTAGAAATGGTCAAAAATATGCTAAAGGCTAACAACTCTAGTAGATGATCTCAGATGAATTCCATCAGGAAATTCACCACAACTTCCACGCTACGCTCAAAACTTAGAGGTCAAATCTGAAAGTTCAAACCAAAAACCCTTATAACATATATAAGCTTCTCCCATTACTAAAAAGTTAACACCATCGCCCAAATAACGAGAAATCATGTTCTGTCTGTTTTCAGACAATAGTGCGACCTAAGGATCCTCCATAAGGGAGATCCGTCTTTGATTTAGGTAGATCCGTCCAAGGTCAGCAAATTTAAATATATTCCTTTTGTCATTTTGCACTTGTCTAAGGTCTAACAAACATGTAACTAACCTTTAGAACATCATAATTTCTACAATGGAATATTCACAATATCTATTGAGGTAAATAACCTTAATTATATTATTTTCAAAAAAAGACATGCAAAGGTGCATTCTTAGAACGCTTTAATGTAGCATACTCCACATTGTCACACTTAAGTATACTCTTAAGATCTAGAAGACTCAATCATGTTTTAACTTATAAAATCTTGCTTGCTTTCTCATTAAACCCTAGCATTATAAACACATTGATTAGGATTTTGAGAACCGGAATTAAAACATATTAGTTGAGTCATATTAGGCCAAGTATTAGTGGTCAATGCAAATTTTATCTTTGCTACACTTCATTAGGCAAATGCGGGAATTCTACTTTAGTCTAAAATGAGAATGACTACTGGAGAACCTATTGCACTATGCACTACAAAACATAATTAACAATGCCTTATACTATATACTACAAAATTCAATTTAACCTAACGGTTGAATTGCTTCCGAGAAGGAAGTTGGGTTCGTGGTATAACCCATAAAAATGGTCGTGTTTAGCCTCAATTGAGCACCACTAGTGATAGTCTCATATTCATTCTCTAACTTGATTAAATGGCTCTTTCTAAATATGCCTAATGTTAGTTTACATTAATGAGCTTTGTATTTCATTAGGATTGCTTATTAGTCAAGTAGTAACTATGATTCTCTTTAGCTGATCTAGACTACTTGCACATCACATACGTATTTTTGTGATTTCAAAATGTTAACTTGTTCTCGTGAAATATTGATTTATATTATCTTATGCTTAGCATTGATAATCAATGATTAATTGCTTAATTGTTGAATGATAATTATTTAGATGCTTTGTTTTTTGGTTAGCAATCCCGGTTTTAATTTTCTATAAGTTCATATTTATGTATACATTGTTATTAAATGCTATAATGCAACATGTTTTGTAATGATATATATGTGTGTGTCGTAAAATTATTTTTTTGTGAGTTTTATATGATCTTACATGTTTCTCTGTGCACCCACACTAATATCTTTAGGTCCACATGTCTAGATAAACATATAGACGTCACATAATATCGTACATCAATATCTTTGATTATTATGATTAATATGCTTAAGTAACTTAGTGTCATTTACATGTGTCTTTTGCATTTAGAGTATTACCTCGTGCCACTAAGATTTATCGAGTACACATACATAATCATCTTAATCCATAAGGGTTTGTATCTCATTAGGAGTGCACACTAAGCAAGTAGAAATTAGGTTTTTCCTTAGTCAATCTAGACAACCTACACCTCACATATGTGCTTTGATGTTTCATGATGATAACTTGATCCGATGTAATGCAATTATATGCCTTTATGATTATCTCTATGCTCAAGGTTTATATGCTTAGCTATTGAATGTATGTCTATATAAATTCGTTTGTTCTTTTCTAGTGATTTGGATAAAATATCTCTTAGTTTATCTAAATGAAACATGATGCTAAATTCTAACATGTTTTACATGACAATTGCAATTAAAACTATCATGTCTTGAATGTATCATTTTACATGACTTATGTGTTAATTGTGTACCTACACTATGTTTGATGTAAAACGATTAACTTATAGATATCATATAGTCTTACGTATCAATCTCGTTGATTATTATGTTAGTACATGATCAGATAAACTTGCATCCTTAAATCCTATATGTCCTATGCACCTAGGTATATATTTTCTCACTAGAATATTTTTCCTCGCGTTCAAGTCACAAATCTAAGGATTTTAGTTTAGATCACTTTGATCATTATCTTATTTATTTATTTGATTCTTTTCTTCACGAAATACGTTTTCCGTCCCTCGTCGTAAACAGTCAAATACTCAAAACTCCTCATTGTAACTCGTTCCCACTCTTTCGTTACTATATCAACCGTCTGCTATCTTTAGGGATCTACTCCATACCTATAAACGGTTATATCACTGATTTTTCATACCTAACTCATTACACGAAAATCTCAATCACACCTCTACCACTATATAGATGGCTAATATATTTATTTCACCTCTTTTCGCTACCACTTTTAGTTAAACCTCATACCTCATCCTATGATTGTTCTATGAACATTAGCAATGCTTGAGAAGAGCTACGTAACTTCGCGGTTAAAGATTGTTGTATGCTAACCATCATCCCTCTTGACATTGTCAAGCTCATCGGTTCCGTCATCTTTTATTTTCTTCTTATTATTCAACACGTTATGTCTGGATGGGCACGAATTAAGTGGGAGGGAAAACACACTCGTTCACATATAGTCTTTCACCAAATATTCTTAAGAACTCACAAATGTGATTCTTATTCCCTAGAAACCAATTCAAATGAACCTTTATCCTACGGACTCATTTCTTGTTCCACAACACATATACACCCCGCTCACACAAACCAAATTGGTGACTAGGATCGTAACCTGGCTCTTTTCCTAACTTATATTTAGGACTAATTATCTCCTCTAAAAGAACTCCTACTCTGTTTCTTTTTCCACAACACCAAGTATGCTTCGATTCACCCAAACCGAATTGGTTTATGTCTTCCTACCCAACCATTCACCATCTAGCATTAGTGCCTCTTCTTGATAAGAGCACATCAATCTTTGAATATTAGCCTCGTTACTAGAACCTTCAACCCTTAGGTCAACCTTACAAGAACGTTGTCTACCACACACTCAAACCTAACAACTATACTTTACTCTTGATAGTAATAGTTAGTTCAACAACCTTTAATCCTCACAAACATCATACTCAAAATGTATCCCTACACAATCTTGACATCAATAACATTTCACCAACTTGATCACCTTCACCACCAAATATTGGTCCTCACTTTCAAACTCCCATACCAAAGAAATTATCTCCTCAAGAACACTCCACACTTATCCAATAACCATTACAAGTGATCCTTTCATTTTTTTTCACAATTGAGTCTTTTAGTTTTGTTTCTAGTTACTAGCAAGTGAAGAGCATAAAGAAGATATTCAATCTTCAAGTGTTATTAAGTCACCACATTGTTGTGTCTTTCATTTTTCTTTCACTATGAAAGAACTACCATCTCGTCTCATACATCCACCTTTGTTCGTCAACATTGACAACCAAACACATGCAACCCAATCACTCATGTCATCGTTAGTGCAAACGATATATTATTCTAAACCGTCCTTATCAACCTTATCTCAACACCTTCCCTCTTCGTTCTCGCTCATCCTTCACCACTTTCCATTATATGGAATTGTTTTTATTTACTTCTAGGTGCATATCATTTTTCACTATTTATTCTTGTCATAATATAACTACTTTCGAGTATATATTTTTGACATGACGTGTTAAAATATTATTGACATCATTTTACTTTTATATGTCATAATAATTATTTTATAATAATTATTATTTTTCTTTCTTCTAAGAACATACTTGGAGTATGTCTTCTTAACAAATCATCCTTATCGTCAACATTATAGTTTGGACCTAAATCTTACAAAAATGTTTTTCCTAGAACACCCCACACATGAAAAGCACACATAGTGCTTAATAAACAAACCTTGAGGATTTAGGAATCTCTCAATACAACCTTTGACGAAAGTCTATCCGAAGTCAAATCATTATCTTTGGTAGATAATCATCTCTTAAGGAACATGTCGTTCTAAAAACGATAGTACTCCTTATCCGAATGACATCTTGGATGAAGTCGTTCTCATAACAACGGTGTGTCAAACTATAAACGAATTATGTTCACGTCTATTAAAATTTGTGTTGAGTTGGTTGGATAAATTTCCGGTGTCAATGAGTCTTAGTCATCGAACATGTGTCTTGGTTCTTTTTATCTAGGTTTTTATTTTATAAAATAGAATTGCAAGTAAATTCAGCTGCTTTGTGTCTAGTTTCTAACATTTCTTGAAAATGTCATAAATTTCGGAAGCTATTCATACTCAAGGACATGGGATACCATGTTTCCCTTGATAGCATATTACTGTATGTAATCTTGCTTTCATGATCTCTTCTATGATTTCTGTTACTATATGTATTCTTACTATATGTACTTTTGATATCATAATTAATAATTTTGTTATCTTACTATGTGAGATTATTATTTTTGACACTTGCTATCATGATGCTTAACATCTTTATGACTTGGTATGTTATCCTTTTTGGACTCTTACTTGCTATTGTTTATCATCTAAGTGTTTACATGCTAAGTGCTTTGGATTATGGCTACAAAACTGGGTTCTGCCTATTTTTGAGGGTCTCTGCGACCAACGGATCCAACAATGGTGGATCTGTCAGTGCTTTTGGTAGATCCGTCCCTAGCCGAAGCCAAAATTCGGAATTTCTTGATTTTTAACTTTTAGTACTTTATCTATTAGTTATGCTACTTGCTCCTAAACATTATCTTAAACCTTAGGATCAAAATAGTATTCTCATATATCTATTTTTTGTTACATACATAACTATCATTGTTATTATGTATATGTGCGCTTGTCTACTAACTTTATTTTGTAGTACACTTCCCTAACTCAATTCCATGGTGTCCCAAACAAGGGGGAGCTTCCGACAAGCACTTAAAGAGTGCATCTTGTATACATTTAGTTGCACATACTCGTCCAATGGAGTATCTAGTTTCGCACTAACATTTTTTTGTAGGCTCGGATTAATACCTTTGATGCTCGAATAAGGGGGAGATTCGTTAAGAAAAGCATACACGCATTCATCATATATTTCTTCTATTGCTTCATGATATTTATACGTATATATTTATATATATATTATATATTATATATATATTTTTATATATATATATATATTAATATATATATAAATATAGACATATATATATTATTTATATACATATATATATATATATATATATAGGGAGGACGTTCGTTTATTGTGGTAAACACTTTTAAGCATAGTCCACAATAGGTACTAATTATGGGACCATTAGATCACCTTGATGGTTTAAGATCAATTTAATTAGATGATGGCTTAATTGTAATAAAATAAAATAAATGATGGCATTCTACCAATTTAATAATGCCATATAAACCATCAGTTTTTGCTATAAAATTGGACGTCATTTTTAGTTTGAAATTTTTGCCTTCACGACTTTTCGTGTACGCTATCTTCTACTTAGTGCTAAAACCAACATTTCTATATACGTTTTGATTTACTGATACAAAATTACCCAATATGAAATTTATTTGATTATTGATCATTTATACATATTTATTTAATCGACTGATACAAATTAACAAATACTAGTACATAACTTGATACATGATTAAATAATATTAAATTTGGAACTGTGATGCAAATAATAACTGATACAATTTGGTTACACATTAACAACTGATACAAATTTAGTACACATTAATCAACTGATACAAATTAACAAATACATAACTTCAAATATGTTTCAAACTGAACACGCATCACTTTTAAGGGACATGATAATCTTAAAAAAAAGTCTTTATAAATCAACTTTCTATTTAAAGCAAGGCGGCGGCTAGGCTGGTCCTGACTTGTTCCGAGAACTCAGATCTGGTAACGAGAGAAAGATCCATGAGATTGAACACGCATCACTTTTAAGGGACTGAGATAACATAGATAAGTTTGCCAGACCGACGTCGACATGATGCATAATTGTTTGCCGTTCAAATTAGTGTTCTTATTCAAGCATTTTAACAAACACTTAGTGAGCAATTTTTGCAAACATATTTTTTGATACATTTTAAATAAAAAATGTATGAAAGCTTATTTCAAATGGATTAATCAAACATATTCAAATATTATATCAAACACATGGTGTGCAATTTTAATTAACACATTTTTATGCATTTCTTCTACCAAATTTGTTCCATTTTAGATAATAAAAAGAACCTAGAAAAGAGGAAGAAAGACGAGCAATGTTAACTTACTTTTTGTATATGAACGGTTACACGTCGTGGTGGTTGTTCCGTTTCCGGTGACGACGGCGGTGGCGGTGAAGGCTCAACCAACAGATTTAGTGCACTTACGAGATGAATCTAGTTTTTTCCTTATTTTTGGATGATCAGGTTTCAGATCTTACGCCTAATTTGACTGAATATTGATTTGTTACAAAACTAAGGTTTATGGTGATGGAAGGATCGTGTGTGTGTGAAATGAGAGTGATGGACCATATGAAGGAAATGAGATGGTGATGGTACCTGATGTCCCCTTTTTTACTATTATTTTCATTTTTTACCTTAAAGTTTGACATGTTGGCAAAATCTACCATGTAGTTTTGTTTTCTAGGTTTTCTACAGATATAAGGTTTTCTCTAGAACCCATCCCTATATATATATATATATATATATATATATATATATATATATATATATATAAATATATATTATAGGTATATATATATATATATAATACATGAAACACACACACAACTTACACCTCACACACTCCAACACACCCCACCCACACACCCACACACACACACACACACACACACACACACAACTCACACACAAACACACACACACACACACACACAATACCCAAACAAAACCTCCCCCGAACCCCCCCCCCCCCCCATCGCCCTCCAAAACCACCAATACAAAAAAACCCCAATTAACACCCCCCCCCCACACCATAAAACCCCCCCGCCACTCATAAAACCCAACCAAATCATCGACCACCATATTCCCACACCCCAAAAAACAATGATTACTGAAGATGCCAACATACAACACAGTTCTATCCCCCTTCCGCACAATCTGCCGTAGACACCTGAAAAAATAGCCCTCCCCTCCCTCGAACCATCATCAACCATCCGCACCACTAATTTCACCAACCTCAACTATCATAAAAAATCCCTAACAATAAAAAAAAATAACCCGTCAGCAAGACATGTAAAAAATGCGGATCCACAACAAACACGGCACTAAAATAGGTGTGCTTAAAAGAAAGTCCCTCTCTAAATCTATCAAAATCAAAAACTCAAAAAATTTAAACAAAAAAAAAATAAATCTATTTAAAAACAATAAATAAAAAACTACGTCAGTGTAAAACTAGAAAAATAGTTATAAAACAAAGGGTAAGAAGAAGAAAACACGCCATTAGGATCAAAATATTTAAATATAAAAAAAAACGGCGATTGTATTTTTAGTAAATAAAGAATAACTACATGTTCCGATTGAGTAAAAAAACCAAAAATTAAAAACCCGACCTTTTATATTTTCTTAGAAACTTATCTCGAATGTTTTCATTTTCAATCAAAACACTCTCTCTATTAAAAAACACACGTAAATACCCAACAAAAACCTAATTTTTTTTTTTCCCGATCTAAGATCAATCGACGTCCACGATGGGTTTATACATATCTTACACCAGCCTAATACGTTAAACTAACAGCATCTATTTTAATCAAAATTAAATTTGTTTTTTAATGATGATAAGAAAAGTTTATAAATCCAATTATAACGAGTGGTGTGAAGGTATATTTTATGTAAGTTCCATCCCTGGATCTAAAAACCAAATGTAGAAAAAATTATATAAAAAAAACGTGTTTAAGAAAGTTAAATACAAAATGTTTTGATAAAATGTCTCACTAGACTTTGTAAACTGTAATGTGTTAGAGATATGAGTTGTAATGCATTAGGTTAATTGTGTTTTTCATGCATTTGGCCTGTTATGTTTTAGGAAATGAAACTTTAAATGCGTAGTTACTTGTGTTTTCCTTGCTTTTTGGCCTGTGATTGTAGTAGGATAGATTTGTAATGCAGTAGGTTTACTTGTGTTTTTTCTTTCTTTTTCCTCTGATGTGGTAGGAAATGAACTGTAACGCAATAAGTTGTTTATGGTTGTTTCATATGAATAATTAAGTGTAAATTGTTGCATGTCAGTTTTAAAAACGATATTGAATTGTGTTTTTCTTTGCCTTTTTGGTTTTGATGTGTGGTAGGAAATGAATTGTAATGCTAAGTTACTTATAGTTTGTTCATGATGCATGATTTAGGGTAAAATTTGGCTTGCCGTTTTAACTATATTGAATTTTTGCTTGCCTACTTTTATCTTTGATGTTGTAGTAAAAGAATGGTAAATAGCATTAGGTTACTTACTGAGTTCATAGGCATGATTTTAGCAGTAAATGTGGCTAGCGGTTTTAAAGAAATTGATTGTGTTTTCTGCCTTTTATCTATGATGTGGTTAGGAAAATGAATTGTAATGCAGTAGGATTCTTATGTTGTTCATGATGCATGATTTAGTGTACACCCGTGGCTTGCCGTTTTAAACTAAAATTGATTTTGCTAGCCAAATATTTTTCTATAATGTGGTATTAAATCAACTGTAAGCAATAGGTTACTTACTTGTACATGGATAGAGGAATGATTAGTATAAACGCAGGCTTGCAGGTTAAAAACAGAAAATGAATTATTATAAATCTTGCTTTTGCTAGTTATGTGGTAGGATATGAGATTGTAATGCAATAGGTTACTTGTTTTAACGATATTGATTGTGTTTTCTTGCTTTTGTTTGTGATGTGGTAGGAAATGAATTGTAATGCAGTAGGTTACTTATGTTGTTCATATGCATGATTTAGTGTAAATGTGGCTTGCCATTTTAAACGAAATTGATTTTGCTTGCCTACTTTTGTCTTTAATGTGGTAGGAAATCAACTGTAAAGCAGTAAATTACTTATGTTGTTCATAGGAATGATTTAGTATAAACGTGGCTTGCCGGTTTTTACGAAATTGATTGTGTTTTCTTGCTTTTGCCTGTGATGTGGTAGGATATGAGTTGTAATGCAGTAGGTTACTTGTGTTTTCTTGCTTTTGCCTGTGATGTGGTAGGAAATGAAATGTAATGCAGTAGGTTACTTATGTTGTTCATAGGAATGATTTAGTATAAACGTGGCTTGCCGGTTTTCACAAAATTGATTGTGTTTTCTTGCTTTTGCCTGTGATGTGGTAGGATATGAGTTGTAATGCAGTAGGTTACTTGTGTTTTCTTGCTTTTGCATGTGATGTGGTAGGAAATGAACTGTAATGCAGTAGGTTATTTACGTTGTTCATAGGAATAATTTAGTGTAAATGTGGCTTGCCGGTTTTAACGATATTGATTGTGTTTTCTTGCTTTTGTTTGTGATGTGGTAGGAAATGAATTGTAATGCAGTAGGTTACTTATTTTGTTCATATGCATGATTTAGTGTAAACGTGGCTTGCCGTTTTAAACAAAATTGATTTTGCTTGCCTACTTTTGTCTTTAATGTGGTAGGAAATCAACTGTAAAGCAGTAGGTTACTTACGTTGTTCATAGGAATGATTTAGTATAAACGTGGCTTGCCGGTTTTCACGAAATTGATTGTGTTTTCTTGCTTTTGCCTGTGATGTGGTAGGATATGAGTTGTAATACAGTAGGTTACTTGTGTTTTCTTCCTTTTACCTGTGATGTGGTAGGAAATGAACTCTAATGTAGTAGACTACTTACGTTGTTCATAGGAATAATTTAGTGTAAATATGGCTTGCCGTTCGAACGAAATTGATTGTGTTTTCTTGCTTTTGTTTGTGATGTGCTAGGAAATGAATTGTAATGCAGTAGGTTACTTATGTTGTTCATATGCATGATTTAATGTAAACGTGGCTTATCGTTTTTAAGGATATTGATTTTGCTTGCCTACTTTTGTTTTTGATGTGGTAGGAAATGAACGGTAATGCATTAGATTACTTACTTGTTCATAGGCATGATTTAGTGTAAATGTGGCTAGCCGATTTTAAAGAAATTGATTGTGTTTTCTTGCTTTTGTCTATGATGTGGTAGGAAATGAGTTGTAATGCAGTAGGTTACTTATGTTGTTCATATGCATGATTTAGTGTAAACGTGGCTTGCCGTTTTAAACGAAATTGATTTTGCTTGCCTACTTTTGTCTTTAATGTGGTAGGAAATCAACTGTAAAGCAGTAGGTTACTTACATTGTTCATAGGAATGATTTAGTATAAACGTGGCTTGTCGGTTTTTACGAAATTGATTGTGTTTTCTAGCTTTTGCCTGTGATATGGTAGGATATGAGTTGTAATGCAGTAGGTTACTTGTGTTTTTTTGCTTTTGCTTGTGATGTGGTAGGAAATGAATTTGTTATGTTTATATTAAGTGCATCAATTCGTTTATAAGATAGTACATCACTTTAATAATCTATCTTGGTACTCACAGGTTAGCATGTTTGTAACAACTTGCTTAGGAAAAGGCAACAAGACTGGAAATTTTACGTAAAGGGCGACAACACTACAAGATTCTAAATCCTAAAAATAGAGTGAAGATCGACCTAATATGTCAAAGAATTAAAGTATCAGTGAGAGATATTTGAGGTGTTTTCATTCGTAGAGAAATTATAATTTTTACTTCAAAAAAATGGTGTAAATTCTACTAGATGTTTCAAATTTTTATTTGTAATACTTTGGATTACTGAATGTTTAATTCTAAGTAATGTAGTTCTAATGAGCATAATGTTTGTTTAGTATTAAGTAATTTTGATTGGTGTTGATTCTGAATGAGCATATTATAATATGTGGTTAACTAAATTGTTCACTATGATGTACTAAAAATACTAGTGCATCACAGTGTATAAAACTAGTGCATCAAAATGTATAAAACTAGTGCATCACAATGTATACAACTAGTGCATCATAGTGTAAAACAAACACAATGATGCATTAAATATAAAAATATGATGCACTAGATCTAGGATTAGTTACAATTTGATGCATTGGTATTTTAAACTATGATGTAGCAACATTGTAACTATGATGCACTAGTTATATAAAACAAAAACACTGATGCACTAGATTTAAAACTATGATGCGCTAAACAAAATGAACACAAAAGATACTATAAATAAGATAATATTCAATTAAAAATGTATGATATTCATTTATTTGATTACAATTGATCGGTTTATCATTGGTAAAAGAAAAGGAAAACAATTTGAATATTTATTTTTGGCATATGGATTCTCTCAAACGAGCTTTTTTGGAAGATCTGATTGCTTTGGTTTCTTCGATGCCGACTCTGCCTATTTGCAAGTCTTGAAATTGTAGTTACAACCTTCATCTCAGACTTACAAAATTCAACCTACAAAAAAGCACAAACATGATATATTTACATTGTGATGCACTTGATATAAAATTGTAATGCAGTACATTCAGGTAATGTGATGCACTGAATATGACACTATGATGCACTGAATGTGACATTATGATGCACTAGGCTACGTGATGCACTAAAATTAAATAAAAGTGATGTACTGGAAATGAAACTCTGATGCACTAAATTGTTACTTGTGATTCACTAAACATACTAGTGCATCACAGTGTATCAAAATACCGCATCATAGTGTAAAAACCTGGTGCATCATAATGTTATTTCTAGTGCATCACAATGTACGAAACTAGTGCATCACAGTACGAAACAAGTGCATCAAAGTACAAACCCATATTTAAAAGTTTTGAATATTCATTTTTGGCATATGGATTCTCTTAAACGAGCTCTTTTTGGAAGATCTGATTGCTTTGGTTTCTTCGATGCCAACGCTGCCTATTTGCAAGTCTTAGAATTATAGTTATAACCTTCATCTCAGACTTACAAAATTCAACCTACAAAAAAGCACAAACATGATATATTAACATTGTGATGCACTTGATATAAAACTGTAAATGGTACATTCAGGCAATGGATGCATGATTCTTGACACTTTGTAGTTGATGCACTCCTGAATTTGACACTTTTGACTGGGAATATGGGGGAAATCTGGATTATCGACACCTTTGATGCACTAGGCTAACGTGATTGCACTAAAATTAAAAATAAAAGGGAATTTTATGTACTGGAATTGAACTCTGATGCACTAAATTGTTAGGTGTGATTCACTAAAAATATAGTGGCATCATCAGTGTATCAAAATACCGCTATCACAGTGTATAATTAAAAAACCATGGTGCATTCTAATGTTATCTTCGAGTGCATCACAATGTAACGAAAATATGTGCATCACAGTACGAAACAAGTGCATCAAAGTACAAAACCATATTCAAAAGTTTTGAATATTCATATTTGGCATATGGATTCTCTCAAACGAGCTCTTTTTGGAAGATCTGATTGCTTTGGTTTCTTCGATGCCGACGCTGCCTATTTGCAAGTCTTTAGAATTGTTAGTTTACAACCTTAATCTTAGACTTACAAAATTAACCTACAGAAAAGGACAAACATGATATTTAATTTTCATTGTGATGCACTTGATATAAAACTGTAATGCAGTACATTCAGGCAATGTAATGCAATGAATATGACAGATGCACTGAATATGACACTATGCACTAGGCTTCAGTGAGTACAAAATTAAACAAAAGTGATGTAATTGGAAATGACAACTCTGATGAACTAACATTGTTACGTGTGGTTCACTAATCATACTAGTGATCATAGTGTATCAAAATACTGCTTACTGTGTAAAATACCTGGATCCACTAGCCAGCCATTATCTGTCACAGAAAACAAATGAGACTAATTACATAAACAAATTTCCGTACTATATTTATTTTGAACTAACAATACACTGGAATTATACCTTATCGGAATGGTTGTAATATGGAGCACCAGAACTGGTTTAATAGTTCTAACGGATCAAAAAATTTAGATGTGGAAAGCACAGACTATGACGCCCATGTGTACCTATTTTTTCTTAAACTCAGCAAAGAGCCCGATACACATGTTGTCATTTCCTTTTTGAGAGTATCGTTACTAGTGCTAGCCCACATTTGAGATGAGGCACTCAAGTAATGCCTTTCATTTTTGCAATACATGTTATCGTTAGAGACATCACCATGATAAAAAGGAACCTAGCAATTCTTAGACTCGTGCCACGAACGAGACATTACAATAACAAGAGATACGACCCTGTGTTTGTTATGAAAACTAGAAACAGATCAGCCTAATACTTTCTTTTGGGTCAAACTAGCAACACAATTACTAACAACTGTTAATCTCTTAAAAAATTGTTCTGTTACAGGTCAACCGGGATCATTTGATAAATTGTCAATATTCGTGTTTACACTTAAGGATGATAAATCGTATTTGAAAAAAAACATTTTAGAAAACTAAAAAGTTGTATAACTCAATAAGCATCACAAATCCTATACGATAATACTAACTATTACCAAACAGAGGCTACAGTTATACACTATCAATAAAAGCACACTACATAAAATTGTATGTGCATAAGTATAACGAGCACAAAATTAAACTACAGAGAAAAAGCAAACGAACCTGCGAATTAAACCACGAAAGTCTGGATCCGGGTCGCCTACCAACCACTTAAGCCACTTTAAAAAAAAAAAAAAAAATTTGGAAACCAGCAGTTTCCCTAAAACTATAAACCAGTCTTTCAACATACAAACTTTATTCAACTACTCTAAATTTGTTGTGAGCTCCTACCTAAATGTCCTATCGGCATCTTATCTCCACATCACCTCACCGACACTTCCCTCAAAAATCCCCTCTTCCACCACCACCAACGCCCTATTCTTAATCTTATTAATCGTCATATCCAACTAAACTCACCTCCATCTCTCTAAAAACTTCGTTGGATTCAAATGGCCCAAACACATGTTATATTTTTCATAATGAGAATTAAACTTCCTCTTTTGTACGTCACATTATTTAGTATTTAAACAAATATACCGAAATGTATGTGACGAAAGCTCAGTAGGTATATTAGTACACTTCTTACACATAACACAACCAAACATTAATACAATAACTAATGTCTTTGACAACCTTAAACACTTCATTTTTAATTTTTTTGATGTATTTGGTTATGACTAGTTTAGAGTTTATAGAGGATGCATATTTTAGTTTGAAATACTACAAGATAAGTTTTTATTTTCGAGTGTGAAGTGTGAAATATAAGATTAAGCTAAATGAATAAACATGTATGTAACAAGTTATTTCGATAAGCGAAAAAAGCAAAAACAGGGGAATAGTGATGATCTAAATAAAGTAGTAAATTAGAACAAAAAAGAAGAATTAGTAACGTATGAACACGTATGTATAAATATACACAGGTGATGAGTGACAAGTGTTGATATAAATAGAAATTTGTTGGTTAAGTGTGATTGAGTTCATAGTAGTGATTTTGTTTAGGAACTAGTGCATCATAGTTATAGAATATCATGTAGACATTTTATCAAACACTTGGTGTGCAGGTTTCATATACACATTTTTCATCTAATTTTATATCTCAAACACATACCGAATGAATGTTTTAGATCAACTAACTACATTAACAATCAACAAAAACATATTAACTAATTACAATTAGATATTCGATTATACTCAGGGAAATTCAAGTTAAATTAACAATGATATAAAAAATAACGGATTAAGATCTTACTATCATTATTCGTTATGACGAAAACATATACAATTAAATGATCGTTAAGTTTTTACTGAAAATCTCAAATCACAGTAGTTGATAACGATTTGAACAAATTTGAAGATACGGTGGTTAAACGATGGTAGTTTTTCGTGGTGAATAGTGGTAAGAACGATGGTGAAACAACGATGGCGAGAGTTGGCGTTATCCATCAAAGAAGAAGAAGGAGATAAGAGTCTGGGTAAATTAATGGTGGGGAAGAATGAATGAAAAAAAAGATAGCTGAAAAAAGAAGGAGATTTAGATACCCTTACTGGCGAATGACGTAAATTACCCCATTATTATAGTTTACATTTGTGAGAGGTCGGGTTGGAGGGGGACACGTGGCACGCTGTCATTCCTTCCTACCCTTTTTATTATAAATTTTCATTTATTTTACCCCAACTCTATATATATATATATATATATATTAGTTGTAATTTTTTTTTTGCAGAACCATTTTGTACAGAACCTACAAAACCAGCCTTTTTACTCCTAATAATGCATGATGTACAACATATTAATGTAAGATGTCATTTTTCTAAATATCCACTACTTATTTTAGAAAAAGAAAATGAGTTAAGGGCATTAAAGTCATTTACATCTATCCCAAAAAGTCATCCGTTTTATTGCATTTTTCTACTAGAATCAGTTAAAAAAAAACACCGTGTATTTTCTCATATTCTCCCCTCAACCCTAGATCTAATTAAATGAACCATGACTCAGTCACCACATCTTCATCCAAATAATACATGTATAATCGTCATCCACCATTAACCGATCCATGTGTATCTCTTCCCTACATCATTCATCTCACCCGTTCCCAGCCGCCAACGTGTGTAAAGAACAAAATGCGGTGACCCATACAACGCTCGCCACCATGATCATCTTAATGACATTCTTCAACAATAACGGAGTTGGAATGATAATCGATGAAGAAAGATGACAAGTAGATGTATTGTGTCAATTTCGTTCAATTGAAGGATAAGGCAGATATATTTTTTGTTTGCTTAATCGACTTTTTGATAATAGTAGGCATTGAATATCTAAAGGTAAATGCTTATTGACATCCTCCATAACTCCTTTTTATTGATAGATGTAATATTGTTTACGAAAATTGAAAATAAAAACTGGTTGAATGAGATGGTGATAGAAAAAGAACAAAAAGGGTAAATGGGTAGTATGCAAGCAAGTGCTCCTTTTTATTGATAGATATTATATTGATTAAAACTGTTGTTCGTTTATGTCATAGTAACCGCTGGACACAGTTAGTTTTTTCATGAAAATTAAAACCTGTTTGTATGTATCATGGTTATAGATCCGGGTTTGTCTATGTGTATGGTGGTTAAAGATCCGGGTTCTGTGCGTATCATGGTTACAGATCCAGGTTACAAATCCGAGTTACAGATCCGGGTTACAGATCCGGGTTACAAATCCGGGTTACAGATACGGGGTATAGATTGGGGAAATGTTTAGGTATGTTATAGATTTATTAATGGATACTAATTGTGTCATTTTGCACCTCCCTTACAAAACAAACTGATTACTCGTATAAAAAGTTGGGTTGTTTGTGTCGTTTTTGTCATATCTGTTATGTTTGCATTTGTGACTGCCAGTTGGGTCGTTTGTGTGGTTGCAATTCATGTATACAGCCGGTTAAATATAACATAAACTAGTAATCTCACATCAGAAAATGGAGATATACCTTATGATTAGCTTTTGCTGATACCCATATGTAGTTGTAATAGGGATGAGTATTTCTCTAACAAGACTTAAGATACATCAAGTGTACAACGATGGTGAAATTTCACAACCTGGCGAAAACTATGGAGTACCCACAAGTAATGACTCATTCTGTCTAGATAACGCTATACAGCTCATCTATAAGTACAAACCTAGTATACACTTGATAAGTTTTTTCTTGATATGCATATATAGGTGTTGCATCCTTGTGCTCATGAGATCAATATTAACCTCAAGATATGGGAAATTTACTTTAAAGATCTTCTATCTGGACTAGTCAAGGAAGGAAATGATGGTAATTGTGGATCAGCAGCAACCTTTGACTCCACTTGCTTGCAGGTACACATATCTACAGACGCACTAATGTTGCAAGAAAATTCCCTTTTTTCTAATAAATGGGCTGATATAATACAAATAACACATATTTATTTGCGAAGCGCCTAAATTGTTATTAAAGAATAGAATGTTAAAGATACTTTTGTCACTTCTCACCACTTCTTATTTTAATTTACTTATCACTGGATCTTTACTATATATATATATATATATATATATATACGTTACATATATATATATACATATATATATATACATATATATATATATACATATA
>BQNB010091501.1:2763-26861 GCA_026074375.1 Tanacetum coccineum
TCATGAACATATCTACTTTCTAAAGTCCTATAGATATCCCTAAGTGCATCGGACATGTTGGGATCATTGTAAATTTTTGGAGCATAAGCACGGGTTTTCTTGTAGTCTTGTTGGTATTCGCTAGGTATTTTGGTACCTACGTGGTTTATGGTGATTTCAATGAGAAAATATTATAAATGAAACATAATATTATTCTTAAGTGTGTATTTTTATAGGCTTGATGTGGGTGTGCGGTTTGCTTGACTCAATCAAAAGAAAAATAGCGATAATACTAGTAATAAGCAAACCTTCATGCACAACCTATGTTTGATATTGCTCTAGACGAATGAAGCGAAAAATGCTTATGAATTAAGCACCTAGTATATACATTCATGAGACCTAAGGCAAAAAAAAAGTTTTTGCGTTGTATTAACAATATAGTTAAACAACATATGGTTTTTAAAACATTCCTAAACGTGATTTGATTAAAAGCATAATTGGGGGTTTTAGTCGAAAATTGAGTTTTTGGCGAGTCGCCTTAATTATGCAATTCTAACATCTACGGGAATCATAATAGTTATACATTGTTATAATTTAATGCTAATTGCACGAAAATAACAAGAAAAATCAAAATCCCCAAATTACGTGATTTGATTAAAATCAAAACCCTAGATATGAAATTAAATAGAAAATAAGATGAAATCACTTACAATAGTTGTTATAGATTGATGATTTGTTAATGATCTTGTAGATTAATTGCTCCAATTGCCGATTTGTGTTATGTTTGATTGAGGGTTTAGTGTTTGAGTTCGTGAGTGTGTTTGTATAATAATAGTTGTGGTCCTAATTGTTCAAAATCTGTTATTTACCCGCGTACTGAGACTCACGGATCCACCTAAATAATGCACGGATCTCCATATGGTGGATTCGTGATCCGCATGTGTCCAAAAAAATGGACGGGGTTGATTATTAAGCAAATTGAGATATGGTGTTATGTTTTTGGCAATTAAAGTATGTTATATTAACTATTAGGAGTATGTGATATGATTTTCGGAGTCGACGTCCAAGTTTTGAGTAAATCGTGCAACTTGTCGTGAATTTCCCGATGGAATTTCAACATAGTCGATCCTACTAAGACTGTGTTATCTTTTAGCATAAGTTTGACCATTACTAATAACACAATTATTTATGAACATTTAGACTCAACAAAACATCGTCAACACAAGTGTGAGTTGCAATTCGATGTTTGTTCTTTTCGCCCTTTTTCAATCGATTTCGTAATTTCATGTACTGACCATACATGAAGACTTTAAAAATATCTATGGTAATATTAATGATATTTTCTCTATCTAGTAAAATTTTAATCTCGATTATGTTCATGATCGGAAGTTTTGTAATTGGAACTAGTAATGAGAATTAACATCTTTTGAATAATGATTAATTACTTCATTAGATTTCCTTTTACGATTATTTTTGATATGATGGAGAATCACTATCCATGATAAGTTCCATCATTCCTAATTCTAATCTTAAATAATTAAATACTTCACGTTTTAATGGTTTAGTAAATATATCGGCTATATTATCGTCCGATGCAACTTTCTCGATAGAAATATTGTCCTTTTGGACGTTATCGCGTAGAAAGTGGTGACGTATTTCTATATGTTTAGTTCTAGAGTGTTGTACGGGGTTTTTACTTAGATCGATAGCGCCTTTATTGTCGCACATAATATAACAACCCGTATTTTTCACAAATATTTTCATCAATGTAATATCTACTTATTATATTAAGTACTACTTTTTCACGAGAATAAATTTTCGTTTCATTCCATTCCATTATGTAACGTAGGTTACATTTTCTAAGTAAACAAGCTCACGCAACTACCTATGATATCTCTATCTATATTTATGTCAAGCAAACATCATAACATGTCAAGTCAATGATCTATTATCCATTTTAACATGTACGTTACCTATTTAACGCAGTTTTCTCGACATTATTACCAAATGAGCTTAAACCGTTAACGTTTACGTCTAAACCCTAATTCTATGTAATATAAACATTCAAAATGAATGTACAATCAAACAAAGAAAGTGTAAAAGTAATCAATGCATATAATTCAAATATGAATTCCCTCCAAAATAATGCACGAGCTCTTTAATGCATAATGTACAAGTAAGTAATGCACAAATTCAAATAAGCTATTTTCCCACTATTTTTCTTAGGATTTTATACAATCTCTTAAGCTCAAGATACAAGCATACATTGCTCAACATTTAAACCTTATTTCCCTCCCATTTCATTCATTGTATACGTTTTTAAAACCCTAAACCCTAACCCGAGCTAGTATCGAACCCGCGACCCATTTTCTTACCCTTTTTACCTATTTAAAACCCAAGTAACCATCCTAGCACCTCTATGACTAAGCTACTTCAGCCACAAGCAGCTTACAAGCACCACAACTCTTTTTCTTGGCCACCAAGAGGCCTCATCACCTCCATGTTTCTTATACTTAGCCGCAGCCACACAACCTTCCTAAAACCCTTCCACCTTGCAATCCTACCTCTGCTAACTTGTGATACTCACCCTTATAGCTGCCATGAATCAGCTCTACTAGCCTTGACACTAAGAAAACCCATAACTTACTCACCAAGGGTCATTCGACCCTATAAAAGGGACGCACCCTTCTCCATTCAAACTCACACCTTTAATCTTCTATCTCTCTCTCAAAATGAAGTTCTAAGCAGCCAAGAAGGAAGAAAAGAAGCCATAAGAGCAGAAGTGAAGCAAAGAAACCAAGAAACGAAGCCATTCAAGTCGTTACTAGGCATACGAGTATAAAACCACCATTTCGACCCGTCTTCAAAGCCATAAGCCAAATCCAGGTTCTATAAGCTCGTTTTCTGTTTTGAATCTTTAATAATTATCCTATTATCATGTATACACTTTTGTTAGAAGATTAGAGCTCAAAACCTATCCGTTATTAAGTTCTAAAACCAAACGTGCCCATGAAACCCTAAATTGCCATTTTCTTGAAATCTATAAGCTAATCTCATAAGATGTTGTAATAAGCTATTCATATAAGCTCTCTTAACATTTTTATAAGCTTGAAATCAAATCCTAAAGTCTTAAACCCATCGGGTTAATTTTTATAACCAGAACGTGGTCCCTTTTTGAGCCTTTAAGCTACATAACTTCTTTCGCATAATAGCTTTAAGAGCTTGTAAAAACTATTTATCCTAACATAACTATTATACTATTATGTAAATAACTTATGTTATTTCCACTGGGTTACGATGTTAATGATGCTTTATCTTCTACAAATACTCCTAACTATATTCCGACTTCACCGGGCTATTCCCTAGTCACACCGGGAAACACCTCTCCTGACTCTTTAGATGATTTAACTAAGTATCTTTTAGCCTCGTAAGCCCTCTCACCTTTTCATGATGACCCATAAATGAAGGTCATACAAGCATATGATGCTATTCCACCACCTCAAGCTATTATGGCTCTACCAGCTATTTTACCTCCATCTCCAGTATTATCACTATCACCAATGTTTGATTCCCGAGATTTCTTTTCTCCTGAGAAGATTTCACCACCTAAAGACACTGAGACTCTTGTTGAATCACCCATTCCAGTATCTCCATCTTCATCAGTAGGATCTTCATCACCGGTTAGGTCAACTACACCACCACCAGGCTATTCCTTTAATGAGTTATCTAATTCTGTGAAGATATTATTATGGATCATACGACGACCACTGGGAAGTGAACCAGTCCCCGAGGAACCTGATGAGTCAGATACTTGTTATAATGTTCATCTCTGGAAATAATCATTGAGGATATCCAGGTTCGTCATCAAGAGTCTTCTAAACAAGATCCAAGAACTCAAAAGAACCACCAGACTAGATCTATGTCGTTTGCAGCTTTCTAGAATCCAACCACTAGATGTATGAATAATGACACTTGTCAAATTTTGCTATGTAAATTATATAGACAAGTTATTTATACAGTGGTGATTCCGTTATACCTCGTTGTTTCATAATACCAATTTTGTATTTGTCTATCCTATATCCTGTAATATGATGACTCATATCTTTATCCGAGATTACTATAATTCTTTTACTATCCGATTTTCTCAAACCTTTGTACCTAGAAACACTAAGCCTCCTATTAAATCACTCATTCCATGATCTTCATATTCTAAAATTTTCCGTTATATCCTGCAACGTAATATCAAAGAATGTATATTCCTTTGTTAGAACTTGTACCAAATAAGAATCCATACAATGATATAGCTTGACAATGACTTATTCTTATTCCGTGTTATCTTATGTTGACAGAATGCCTCCCAAGAGGACATCAACATCTGCAACACTAACTATGACTCAGACTGCCATCCGACAACTAATTGCTGATAGTGTTGTTGCTGCTCTGGAAGCACAAGCTGCTAACATGGCAAATACTGACAATACTAATAGGAACACCAGACCAAGAGAAACTCCTATAGCAAAAAGGGGAAACTACAAAGAATTTATAAGCTGTCAACTTTCTACTTCAATGGTACGGAAGGAGCAGTTGCCTCATTCGCTGGTTTGAACGGACTGAATCGGTATTTTCTTATAGCAACTATGCCGAGGAAAACAAAGTTGCATTTGCTACTGGTACACTGACCGATGCTGCTTTATCCCGGTGGAATGCATACGCCCAACCTATTGGGATAGAACAAACTAACAGGACCACCTTGACTGAATTGAAAAGGCTCTTGACTAATAAGTATTTCCCTTGAACTGAGATCAAAAAAATGAAAGATAAATTTTACGGTCTGATTGTAAAAGGGAATGATCTCAAGACTTACATTAAAAGATTCTAGGAATTAGCCGTTTTATGCCCAAACATGGTGCCAAATTCTGAGAAACTTATAGAAGCTTTCATCAGGGGATTGCCCTAAAGCATTGAAGGAAACATTACTGCTTCAAAACCTCAGACTCTGGAAGAAGCCACCAACATAGCTCACAGACTAATGGACCAGATACTAAAGCGCGATTCTGTGCAAGAAACCAATGATCATAAAAGAAAGTTTGAGGATAAAAGAAACACCAACAACGATAACAACAACTACCCCAATGATCGCAACAACAATAACCACTCCAACAATCGCAACAACAACAACTACCAGAATAACTGTAACAATAACAACCGTAACAATGATCACCACCAACAGCAAAATGGAAGGCAGGAAACCTTCAGGACTGATGGAAACCATGGATATAATGGACCTCATCCCCTGTGTAGGAAGTGTACACTGCATCACATAGGACCTTGCACTGTCAGGTGTCAGAATTGTAACAAAGTAGGCCATCAGACCAGAAACTGTAGAAGCTAAGGACTTCTATTTCCAAACCATCACTCCATCACTCAACTAAATCTCGGGACGAGATTTCTGTAAGGTTGGGGGACTATAACAACCCGTAATTTTCACAAATATTTTCATCAATGTAATATCTACTTATTATATTAAGTACTACTTTTTCACGGGAATAAATTTTCGTTTCATTCCATTCCATTATGTAACGTAGTTTACATTTCCAAAGTAAACGAGCTCACGCAACTACCTATGCTATCTCTATCTATATTTATGTCAAGCAAACATCATAACATGTCAAGTCAATGATCTATTATCCATTTTAACATGTACGTTACCTATTTAACGTAGTTTTCTCGACATTATTACCAAATGAGCTTAAACCGTTAACGTTTACGTCTAAACCCTAATTCTATGTAATATAAACATTCAAAATGAATGTACAATCAAACAAAGCAAGTGTACAAGTAATCAATGCATATAATTCAAATATGAATTCCCTCCAAAATAATGTACAAGCTCTTTAATGCACAATGTACAAGTAAGTAATGCACAAATTCAAATAAGCTATTTTCCCACTATTTTTCCTAAGGATTTCGTACAAGCTCTTAAGCTCAAGATACAAGCATACATTGCTCAACATTTAAACCTTATTTCCCTCCCATTTCATTCATTGTATACGTTTTTAAAACCCTAAACCCTAACCCGAGCTAGTATCGAACCCGCGACCCATTTTCTTACCTTTTTACCCATTTAAAACCCAAGTAACCATCCTAGCACCTCTATGACTAAGCTACTTCAGCCACAAGCAGCTTACAAGCACCACAACTCTTTTTCTTGGCCACCAAGAGGCCTCATCACCTCCTTGTTTCTTATACTTAGCCGCGGCCACACAACCTTCCCAAAACCCTTCCACCTTGCAATCCTACCTCTCCTAGCTTGTGATACTCACCCTTATAGTTGCCATGAATCAGCTCTACTAGTCTTGACACTAAGCAAACCCATAACTTTCTTACCAAGGGTCATTCGACCCTATAAAAGGGACGCACCCTTCTTCATTCAAACACACACCTTTAATCTTCTATCTTTGTCTTAAAATGAAGCTCTAAGCAGCCAAGAAGGAAGAGGAGATGCCATAATAGCAGAAGTGAAGCAAATAAACCAAGAAATGAAGCCATTCAAGTCGTTACTAGGCATACGAGTACAAAACCACCATTTCAACCCATTTTCAAAGCCATAAGCCAAATCCAGGTTCTATAAGCTCGTTTTCTATTTTGAATCTTTAATAAGTATCCTATTATCATGTATACACTCTTATTAGAAGATTAGAGCTCAAAACCTATCCGTTATTAAATTCTAAAACCAAACATGCCCATGAAACCCTAAATTGCCATTTTCTTGAAATCTATATGCTAATCTCATAAGCTGTTGTAATAAGCTATTCCTATAAGCTCTCTTAACATTTTATAAGCTTGAAATTAAATCTTATAGTCTTAAACCCATCGGGTTAATTTTTATAAGCCAAACGTGTCCTTTTTGAGACTTTAAGCTCATAAGCTCTTAAGCTCTTTCCATAAGCTATGAGCTTGTAAAAACTATTTATCCTAACTTAATTTAGCTTATTTTAATAAGCCATAAGCTATAAAACTCTTTTGGAATTAAAAAAAAAACCTTATTATGAATTTTGGACTTGTTTTGCAAATATTTTTCATGCAAGGGGTATATATTGTAACTTTTGGAAATTATTAACTACAAGGGTTGAACATGTCATTTTATTAAAGTTATAACTCTAAGGGCTTATCTTACCATGTTTTAAAGTCAAAGGTTTAATTTATACATACTTAATATATAAAAAGGGTTAACTTTGTAAATATTTATAATTCAAGGGTTTTTATTGTCATTTTCACATTCTTAAAAATATAAAATATTATATTTTTATATAAATTATAAAAGTATATATAAATATTATAAAACTTGATTTTATCAAAACCCGACACATTAATCGTTATTAATTAACGATCGACGCATTATAAATTAATTACGTATTATATTAAACGTAATTTATCGTCAAATATCTTTTGAAGAAATCTAAAATCTTATCGTATCACATTACTAGGGAGTTTCATGTGAGGGGATCCATTTGGGTATTTGTTTTAACGAGTTTGCTGGGTTTACGATTTAAAGTGCCCTGGCTCCTCAAACAATACTGCGTGGCCTCTGGATTATGATAGCCCGAACAGTGATACAATATTCCATAAACTAATAAATCAAAGTGATACGTTAAACTTTATGAAGTTTTAAAAACATAAACAATCACACTAAGACTTGAAATATCATCTCAGGTTGCGTGACGAAGCCGTTACTTTCACATTGATATACTTTTGCCATCAATCAGATTTCCCCTGTTAAGGTGAGTTCATAGCCTCACATTTGAAATCGTTTGAACACTTTCTAAACCCGCGAGGGGGATACATGCTTAAACCATGAATGCAAGTACTTTTCAAACTGTATGCTATCCAGATATGTTATTACCTAAGTACCTTCCAGTGCCACTATATCATGAATCATTAATTACTTGCATTGCGAGTGAACGCGAATATTGTGGATAGATCTATTGGGGGTGACGACTCCTGTTGGTATACCTATGCTTGTGGTAGCTAAACGCACTATATTTGACTTAATGGGTAACCTTGGCAAGTTACCTTTCCACGGGGACATCTGTTCCCCAACTAATGTCACTACGGTGATGTCCATGTTAACGTATTGATGCAATAAGCTTAGATGCAATAATAATATTTTCCATAATAATTATCCCTGCAATGTAAATATTTCCATTATGATAGCTTGTATTCAACTATTACATTTTAAAACCTATGAAATTCACTCAACATTTGTGTTGACCCTTTTTAGCATGTTTATCCCATGTAATTGAGCTACTTATGGCACGAAGTGGCACGAACTTGAGGAGGTCCAACTGTTATCATTCAAACTTTATGTTTCTATATTTTGGGACCTCCTTTTGTAAAACTCTAATGAATAAATAAATGATAACTAAATTTTTCTAAAAATGTCTCTTTAAGAATCATTTTCTATGGTTATGTCTGTTGATCCATGAAGTAATATCCCAGATTAGCTTCCGCTGCTATATGTCAAAAATGGGGGTGTTACATAATGACTAGCCGCTGGTTTTACGCGAATGAGGATTTGTATGAGCGTGCATGTCTATTCCGTCATTACGGCCATGTATGCATGTCTCAGCTGCCTTGTTTCTTTACGACTTTTGGTGAAAGTTAGAAGGTCCCTACCCTATATCATTCTTCATCCTAACCATTGGTTACATTTGAATAAGGATGTGATCGAACACACATGTCTATTCGGTCGTTACGGTCGTGTATGTGTGCTTCAGCTGCCTTGTTGGAGTGGTACTTCTGGTGAAAGATTGAAGAATGATCAACCCTAAGCCTTATCATACAAACCCATGTTTACCTTTATAACCTTGTTACTCCATAGCTTTAGCGGTGGAGATGTGTATCCTTGCCAAGCTTATGATAGAATACTTGTTACGACCGAGCAATTGAGCGAATTCTTACATGTTACCACATAGATTAGTTGAGTGATTTGAGTGTTTTCATCTTCCTATTTTGTGAGGTGTTTCGTTGTGTACTTGTAATAGATCAAATAAATACTTTAACGGAAAATATCCTTAGGTATACATTTTTATAAACTTCTAAAGGCTACTTGAGGACAAGTAGGATTCAAGTAGGGGGATATTTGATGACATCAAATAACGTCTATTTTATAGCATCATTTATCCCATGTTGTAACACCCCCACTTTTTTAACATATAGCAGCGGAAGCTAATCTGGGGTATTACTTCATAGTACAACAGTCATAATCATAGAAAATGACTCAAAAGAGACGTTTTTGGAAAATTTTGTTATCATTCATTTATTCATCAGAGTTTTACAAAATGACAGGTCCTAAAATCTAAAAATATAAAGTTTAAATGATAACAATTTAGCCATCTTCAAGTCTGTGCCACTCCGTGCCATGCTTGTTCAATTACATGAGATAAACATGCTAAAAAGTCAACATAAAGGTTGAGTGAAATTCATAGGTTTATGATAAATAGTGTGAATACAAGTCATTATAAACAATGGGTTACGTTGTTATACACCCATAAGTGTTTGCAATGGTTGAATACAAGTTAATATGATGGTAATAATTACAACGAATACAATTATCATAGAAAACAATATTAATAGTGTATTATTTCGTCTAAGCTCATGGCACACAAACTGACTTGTGTATATATCAATAATGATATATATAATTATAATGGCCCCCGGTGTAGGTAATTGCCATATACCTATGAAATTCCAATATAGTGCGTTTGGTTACCTATCCGGCTAACACAAACGGGATTCGTTAATCCCGATATATCTATCCACAATATTTGTGTTCACTCGTAAGTGATTAATGGTCCATGATGATGGGGTCTTTTGGCATACAGGGACTTAGAAACCAGATGCAATAATATATCAGAAAAGCATACAATTGGAAAACACTTGTATTAATGGTTTATAGCATGTATCCCCCTCGCGGGTTTATAAAACATTTAAAAGATTGAAATGCGAGGCTATGAACTCACCTTAACCGTACAGGGAAATCTGATTGATGGCAAAAGTATATGAAATGAAAGTAACGGCTTCGTCACACAACCTGGGTAATATGTCAAGTCTTAGTTTGATTGGATATGTTTTATGTCATAATGAAATATCATTTTGATTGGATTTATTATGGAAATATCGTATCACTGTTCGGGCCATCATAATTCAGAGGTCATGTAGTAAACGTTTGAGGAGCCAGGACACTTTAAATCGTAAATCCAGCAAACTCGTCAAAACGTATACCCAAATGAAACCCCTCACATGAAGCTCCCTAGTAACGTGATACATTATAGTTTTAAGTTTCTTCAAAAGCTAGAATAATTTATATATATATATATTTATAATTAATATAAAAATATAATATTTTATAAGTTTGCAAAATTGGCAATATATACCCTTGGTTTATAAACTTTTACAAGTTTAGTCCTTTATATATAAAGTATATATAATTTAAACCTTTAACTTTACAACTTGGCAAAATAGGTCCTTATAGTTATAAATTTAAGAAAATGACATTTTCAGCCCTTTAAGTTATAAGTTTCAGAAAGTTACGATATATACCCCTATGCATGAAAACATTTGCAAAACAAGTCCAAAAAGCCATGCAGGCTTATTTTAGGATTCCAAATGATATTTGCAGGTTATAGCTTATTATTATAAGCTAAAATAAGATGTTTTAATGTAACAAAAGTTTAGAAAAATGACTCGTTAGCTAGAAAATCAAAACGGGTCGTTTTTAGGGTTTTAATAAAAAATGCATGGGTTTGAGGATTCAAGGCTTAAACAAGAGTTCATATATGATCCTAAGAATATTATGAACATTCTAATACAGATTATAAGTTTATTGAACAAGATCTTAGGCTTACTTGAGCTAAAATGGGTTGAAACGGGTTTTTATGACTCGTACGCCTAGAAATGGCCTCAAGACTTCGTTTTTCTTGCTTCTTGGCTTCTATTATGAGCTTACGGACTTCACTTGATCCTTTTTGGTCTGAGTTAAGACTCCATTGTTGTGTTTGATGAAATTTGAGGTGTGATTTGAAAGGGGTGTAGAATTTGGCTATTTATAGGGTTGAAAACCCTTGGTGGCCAAGTTTTCTTAGGGACTAAGGGTTAGGATCTATAGATAGATGACTAATGATAGCTAGGAATGAATATTGAAGTCTAAGATAGTAGCTATGAAGTGTTGGAAGGGTTTTAGAGGGGTGATGTGGGTTACGCCTTGATGTCTGATGATATCAAACTTGACATCGTTTGTCAATCCCATTAGTTCTATTATATTCAACTCTGAATAATCACCTCCTACCTTTGAAACACTTATGCAACAACAAAGATCCTCGACTGATAATATGGGCATCTGTGCAATTAATGTCTCATTATTCTTCCCATTGCTTCTTATGATTTTGAAAAATCATATCATCTTCTACACATCACCATTTTGATATCATGTTTTATGCTTAGGTAGGATGATTTATAATCGTCTTATTGAAATGAATTAGGACGCTTCTTCATTTGAATAAGGAAATTATAAATTACCGAACTATGAATTTATAATTTCTCAGTTACAAGGATCGAAGCCTCCTTTTTGTTAAGTGACAAATTATAAAATGTGTAGACTTAAGTATTTGAAAATACTGTGATCAGTTTGTTACGATACAAATCCCCTTACATTCTATTAATCTTGTTAATATTACCTCATATGATGAAATCTCTGACTTATACACTTTATCTTTCGACTTAAAATCTCGGGATGAAGATTCCTTTAAGGGAAGGAGACTATAACATCTCGCAATTTTCATCAATGTAATTATCCATCTATTAAATTAGATGCACTATATTATCCATCTATTATATATACACCACCTTTATACAGGGAATTTTTTTGTTTTATCTCATTTTGCAACGTAACTTGCATCTCTAAAGTAAACGAGCTCACGCAACCTCTATCAATGTTATCTATATCTATGTTTACCTCATGTAAACATCCTAATATGTCAAGTCAATATCTTAATATCATTTTACCAAGTACATTTATCCATTTAACGTACTTTTCAAAGCGTTATCTCAAAACAAGCATTAAACGTTAACGTTTACATCAAAACCCTAATTATATGTAATGTATACATATAAAATGAATGTGCAAGCCTTAACATGTGTACAAGTGTACAATGTACCACATTTGAATAATGTTTCCCTCCAAAACAATGTACAAATCTTTTTAGCTCAATGTACAAGCCATTAAGATAAAAAATTAAACTAGCTATTTCCTCCTAAAATCTTATGGATTTATGTACCACCTATTAGCACTAATTACGGTGCTCTCAAAAACAAATATTTAAACACGTTCCCCTCTCTGATCTAAACTCTTACACTAACCTTAAAACTTAATCTAACTCGAAAACCCTAGCAAACCCGTTACACCCTTAAACTAGTTCATAGTTTTCAGAAATCTGATCCGTTGATAAAACATAGGATCTGGGAAAAATCAATAGGCTTTGGGTATTAAGTGAAAATACTAATTTTTAGCCTTATGTCTTGTGATCATTTTGCCGATTGACTCAAGCCGATTCGACGTCGGATGAATTAGTTATAGCCGAAATGGCAAAGGTGCGCAGATTCTGCACATCTGTAGTAAACGGATATTATCTATATATTTTTGTATAGTAACCCCTAAATATGTAAAACTAAAAGTTGTAGAGGACTCAAATATCTAACCATGCTCATTGGTTTGAGCTTCATCGGAGTTACGGTTTGTAAATGGCAACCATTTTACCGAGACTGATGTTGGCTGTCCAAAAACGGCCATGTATAAACTAGATAAATACCTCAAGCCCCTCCATGACTCACCACCACCTTCATCACCATGACCTCACCACCACATCACCATCACTCCAACACCTTACAAGTACCTCCATCACCACCTTGTAAGCTCATTGCCACCTACTTGTCCTTTCTTGGGCCAAAAACCCTCCAACACCCCAACACCTTGCAAAATCTACACTTCTAGGCTTCTTATTAACTTCATATCTAGGCATCCTTAGTCATCTATCTACAGATCTTGATCCCTTCTCCAAGTGTCCTTGGCCTCTAAGGTGTAAAACTTGGGCACTAAGGCTCCATGAGCCCTATAAATAGCCGAATACCCCTTTCCATTCAAATCACACATCAAAAACTCATATACTCATCAATGGAGTTCTAACTCAGATCAAGGAAGGTCAAGAGAAGTCCTTAAGCTTAGAATATAAGCTAAAAAGCAAGAAAAATGAAGCCTTGAAGTCATTACTAGGCGTATGAACCCAAAAACCTCATTTTGACCCATTTCTAGCTCAAATAAGCTAAGATCTTGTTCCATAAGCTTATAATCTGTATTAGAATGTTCATAATACTCTTAATATCATATACGAACTCTTATTTGAAGCTTTGAATCCGCAAACCCATGTGTTTTTGATTAAAAAAACCCTAAAAATGACCCATTTTGATTTTCTAGCTAATGAATCCTTTTTCTAAACTTTTGTTACGTTAGAACATCTTATTTTAGCTTATTTTAATAAGCTATAACTTGCAAATATCATTTGGAATTCTAAAATAAGCTTGCATGGCATTTTAGACTTGTTTTGCAAAAGTATTCCATGCAATGGGTATATATCGTAACTTTCTTAAATTTATAACAAAATGGGCTGAAAATGTTATTATTCTAAAGTTATAACTATAAGGACCTATTTTGCCAAGTTGTAAAGGTAAAGGTTTATATTATATATCCTTTATATATAAAGGACTAAACTTGTAAAAGTTTATAAACCAAGGGTATATATTGTAACTTATCATCGACTAGCTTTTGAAGAAACTTATAATCTTATCGTATCACGATACTAGGGAATTTCATGTGAGGGGTTCCATTTGGGTATTTGTTTTGACGAGTTTGTTGGGTTTACGATTTAAAGTGCCCTGGCTCCTCAAACAATACTGTATGGCCTCTGAATTATGATAGCCCGAACAGTGATACAATATTCCATAAATTAATCAAATCAAAGTAATACGTTAAACTTTATGAAGTTTTGAAACATAAACCATCACACTAAGACTTGACATATTACCCTCAGGTTGCGTGACGAGGCCGTTACTTTCACTTGATATACTGAACTTCCCCGCCCGGGTAGATAACATCGTACTACCATACGACGCATTTCTCTTGATATACTTTTGCCATCAATTAGATTTCCCCTGTTAAGGTGAGTTCATAGCCTCACTTTTAAATCTCTTGAATGTTTTCATAAACCCGTGAGGGGGATACATGCTATAAACTATGAATAAGTGTTTTCCAAATGTATGCTATCTTGATATATTATTGCTTGTGATCTAAGTCCCTTTATGCCAAAAGACCCCACTATCATGGACCATTAATCACTTGCGAGTGAACGCGAATATTGTGGATAGATCTATCGGGATTGACGAATCCCGTTTGTGTTAGCCGGATAGGTAACCAAACGCACTATATTTGAATCTTATATGGTATATGCATTACCTACACCGGGGCCTTATATTTATTATATTATTATTGATATATACACAAGTCAGTTTGTGTGCCATGAGCTTAGACGCCATAATACACTATTAATACTGTTTTCTATAATAATTGTACTCATTGCAATTATTACACTTATGGGCGTATAACAACATAACTCACTACCTATGATGACTTGTATTCACACTATTTATCATAAACCTATGAATTTCACTCAACCTTTGTGTTGACTTTTTAGCATGTTTATCTCAGGTAATTGAGCAATCATGGCACGGAGTGGCACAGACTTGAAGATGGCTAAATGTTACATTATAACTTTATGTTTTTAGATTTTGGGACCTGTCCTTTTGTAAAACTCTGATGAATAAATGAATGATAACAATTATGTGCTTGTACCTTGTGTTAAAGTGGAGGTAAGAAACTAGAATGAAAACGGTGGTAAAATGAGCTTATTTGAATGTATGCTTAATAACTTGTTCTTTGAGCTTTTAATGACTTGTACATTGATTTGGAGGGAAAATATTATTCAAATGTTGTCCATTGATACTTGTACACATGCTTTGAAGGCTTATACATTTATTTTATATGCATACATTACATATAATTAGGGTTTTGATATAAACGTTAACGTTTAATGCTTGTTTTGTGATAACGTTTTGAAAAGTATGTTAAATGGATAATGTACTTGGTAAAATGATATTAAGATATAGACTTGACATATTAGGATGTTTACATGATGTAAACATAGATAGAGATGGCATTAATAGAGGATGTGTGAGCTCATTTACTTTAGAGATGCAAGTTTCGTTACATAATGAGATAAAGCAAAAATTTCCCTGTAAAAAGGTGGTATATAAAGTGCATCTAATTTAATAGATGGATATTATAGTGTATCTAATTTAATAGATGGATAATTATATTGATCAAAATTATGGGTGTTTATAGTCCTCCAACCTTACAGAAATCTTGTCCCGAGATTTAGTCGAATGATAGAATGTAAAAGTTTAGAAATTTATTCATATGATGGTAATATTGACAATGATTTCATGAAGTAAGGGATTTGTTCCTACAAATGCCATATACTTAAGCCTACTCATTTATAATTTGTTACTTAAAAAGAGGCGTCCTAATTCATTTCAATAAGACGGTTATAAATCATCCTACCTAAGCATAAAACATGATATCAAAATGGTGATGTGTAGAAGATGATATGATTTTTTTTAAATCATAAGAAGCAACGGGAAGAATAATGAGACATTAATAGCACAGATGCCCATATTATCAGTCGAGAATCTTTGGTGTTGCATAAGTGTTTCAAAGGTATGAGGCGAGTATTTAGAGTTGAATATAATAGAACTAATAGGATTGACAAACGATGTCAAGTTTTGATATCATCAGACATCAAGGTGTAACGGAATTACCACTTTATTATTTCATGATAATACTTTTATCTTACATATCTTACATCATTAAAACTTTACGAGTGTTGACACTTATGCTACGTGTCTCGTGGTAGGATTCTAGATAAAAGTAATAAATGATAAGGATAGTAGCTTGGTGTTTGGGGTTTTTAAACTTATGAAGTGGGTTTAAGAAGATCATTCATATATAACTAGTGGCGGACTTGAATATCCTCAAGAGTTGTTTCTAGTGTAAGTATCCTAAAAGCTGAACAAGAAATGCCAATCTTTGTATCTTAGTAAGTAGGCTCCTTGTGGCCCTGTTGTTTGCTTTTAAGCATTGATTTGCATAATTCCCTTTCTCTCCACAGGCATTACAAGTTATGGATACTTGTTGTAGGTTGTTCTAGTGGTGAGTTCTTTGTTTGTGTGTTCATGGTCAGATTGACACCGACTCTTGTTTGCAAGTTAACACTGACGTGCAAGGGTCCTATATGATGTAGGGTGCATTTTTTACACAAGGGACGGTTTCCAGTATACCCATTGTTTACAGTATAAGCCCTGAAGGTTTCTTGCCTCTTATTCTGCTGTTGGTGGTGATCATTGTTACGGTTGTTATTATTGCGGTTATCTTAGTAGTTGTTGTTGTTGCAATTGTTGGAGTAGTTATTGTTGTTGCGATCATTGGGGTAGTTGTTGTTGTCGGTGGTGTTTCTTTCATCATCAAACTTTCGTTTGTGATCATTGGTTCCTTGCTCAGAATTATGTTTTGTTACCTGATCCATTAACCTTTGGGTTATGGTAATGGTTTCCTCCAAAGTTTAAGGCTTTGAGGCGGTAACATTTCCTTCAATACTTCTGGGTAATCCTCCGATGAAAGCTTCTAGGAGTTTCTCGGTGTTTGGTACCATGTTTGGGCATAGGACTGCTAATTCTTGGAATCTTCTAATGTAAGTTTTAAGATCATTTCCTTTTACAGTCAGATTGTAAAGTTCATCTTCCATTTTTTTGACTTCAGTTCGAGGACAATACTTATTTGTTAAGAGCCTTTTTAATTCAGTCCAAGTGATCCTATTGGCTTGATCTATTCCCATAGATTAGGCGTATGCATTCCATTAGGACAAGGCGTCATCAGTCAGGGTACCGGTAGCAAATGTTACTTTATTTTCTTCGGCACATTTGCTACGAGAGAATACTAATTCGGTTCGTTTAAACCAGCGAATAAGGCCAACTGCTCCTTCCGTACCATTGAAGTAGAAAGGTTGACAGTTTATGAACTCTTTATAGCTTCCCGTTTTTGTTACAGGAGTTCCAGTAGGTCTGGTATTCTTGTTGGGATTACTTGCCATTGTTGCAACTTGTGCTTCCAAAGCTGCGGCGACACTGTCAGCAACTAGTTTCTTAATGGCAGTCTGAGTCATGGCCGATGCTTCAGATGTTGACATCCTTTTGGGTGGCATTCTATCAACATAAGACAACACGAAATAAGAATGATATCACAAGTCTTAAAATGCAATGCTTATTTTTGAACTTTAAGCATTTTTAACAATAGTGATATTAAAATTGACATATTGTATGGATTCTTTTTTTTGATACAAGTTTAAACAAAGTAATACACATCCTTTGGTATTACATAATGGAAAATTTTGGAATTTAAGACTTCCAGGAATGAACATTTAAACAAGCATCAGACTCTTTAGATTCCTTGGGGACTGGTTCACTTCCCGGTGGTCGTGGTATGATCCATAATGAGTTATCTAACTCTGCGAAGATAGATTCATCAAAGGGATAATCTGGTGGTGGTGTGTCTATATACGGATCATCATGTAAAGGTGAGAAGACTAGTGTGGCCAAAAGATACTTAGTTAAATCATTTGAAAAGTCAGGAGAAGTGTTTCCTGGTGTGGCTGGGAAATAGTCTGAAACATTTGTAGAGGAAAAAGCCTCCTCAATATCAGAATCAAATGGGACGATAATAGGGTGGTTGGAATGTGAAGACATAATGTGTAAAATCCAGTGTAAATAACATAGTTATTTGTTTATTAATAGTATAGTAGATATGTATCTTGACATATTATTCGAGAAATGCAGTGCCATGGTGGACTTTCTTGGCTTGAAAAGTAAAGTAGTTATGGTTAAGGTTTTAACCTTGTTCTTTATAAGCATGGCACTGATACCAATCTGTAACACCCCCATTTTAGACATATAGCAGTGAAAGCTAATATGTGGTATTACTTCATAGTATAACAGTCACAATCATAGAAAACGACTCAAAAGAGACGTTTTTGGAAAATTTTGTTATCATTCATTTATTCATCAGAGTTTTACAAAAGGACAGGTCCCAAAATCTAAAAATATAAAGTTTGAATGATACCAGTTTAGCCATCTTCAAGTCCATGCCACTCCGTGCCATGGTTGCTCAATTACCTGAGATAAACATGCTAAAAAGTCAACACAAAGGTTTAGTGAAATTCATAGGTTTATAGTAAATAGTTTGAATGCAAGTTCAATAGTGGGTTATGTTGTTATACACCCATAAGTGTTTGAAATGGTTCAATACAAGTTAATATGATGGTAACAATTGCAATGAATACAATTATCATGGAAAACAGTATTAATAGTGTATTATTGTGTCTAAGCTCATGGCACACAAACTGGCTTGTGTATATATCAATAATGATATATATAATGATAATGGCCCCCGGTGTAGGTAATTGCCATATACCTATGAGATTCAAATATAGTGCGTTTGGTTACCTATTCGGCTAACACAAACGGGATTTGTCATTCCCGATAGGCCTATCCACAATATTCGCGTTCACTCGCAAGTGATTAATGGTCCATGATGGTGGGGTCTTTTGGCATATAGGGACTTAGACAACAGTTTCAATAATATATCAGGATAGCATACATTTAGAAAACACTTGTATTCATGGTTTAAGCATGTATCCCCCTCGCGGGTTTATAAAACATGTAAATAAGTAAAGGCGAGGTTATGAACTTCACAATATCGGTTTTAAGTACTTATGTATATTAAAAACAATTGATCATGTATCCCCCTCGCGGGTTTATAAAACATTCAAAAGATTAAAAATGCGAGGCTATGAACTCACCTTAACGGTACAGGGAAATCTGATCGATGGCAAAAGTATATGAAATGAAAGTAACGGCTTCGTCACACAACCTGGGTAATATGTCAAGTATTAGTTTGATTGGATATGTTTTATGTCATAAGCTTGTAATAACCTTTTCATTGAAATATTATAGAAATATTGTATCACTGTTCGGGCCATCATAATTCAGAGGTTATGTAGTAAACGTTTGAGGAGCCAGGACACTTTAAATCGTAAATCCAGCAAACTCATCAAAATGTATACCCCAAATGAAACCTCTCACATGAAGCTCCCTAATAATGTGAAACATTATAGTTTTAAGTTTCTTCAAAAATTAATTGATGGTAAATTACGTTAATTATATAACGTAATTGATTTATAAAGCGTCGATCGATGATTAATAACGATAAATGTATCGGGACTAGCTGCTATCTAGCCTAACAAACAAATTCAGCCATACAATCTAAACGTATTAGGCATTTTCCATTCCGAGAGGCTTTGAATAACTCTCGGCTTGTTCTTGAATCTAAGTGTGGCAATATTGAGCCGCACCATCACTACTATAATGTCTTTAATCTCTTTAGGAGATATTCGAACGTTCTTGAAAAGCCGGTTATTTCGTTCAATCCAAATATGGTAAGCTGCCTGGCCGCGGAACAAATAACTTACCAAACAATACAATCAAATGAACGTTTCGCTGCCATAGGACTAAACCAAGCCGTAATATCTTCTAAAATAGGAGGAATGTTATCCATTCCAGCAATATTCCTAATAGATAACCATACCTTTGACGAAAATCTGCATTAAAAAAAAAGGTGTTCATGCGAATCCATTTGCGTGTTGCATAACGGGCACCTATTTGAAACCACAGTAGTATTTGGTCCAACATCCCATGGCCGCATCATGTCTTGAGTTTTAAGTCTTCGTCTCATTATCAACCAAAGGTTAAAAGCATTACGAAGAATGCAATGTGTAAACCACACAATACGGTACCAAGGAACCTCCACGTCTCTCGGCCTTAAGACTTCCCATGCAAGCTTCACCGAGAAAATATGCATGTTACCATTTCCATCTCTCCAACGCATACAGTCTTCCCTATCAGTAAGGACAGGAACGGGAATAGAAGCTAAGTTCGGGGCCTTTAGCAGCTACGCTTGTGGCCAAACCCAACTACCATTCTCTATGATATCAGCCACACACATTCGGAGGTTTATCCTCTCTAGCAATAATCCAAGAGTTATACATGTTACTAAGGAAGTTGGTCGCACCAAGAGTCATAACCAAGCGTTGTATAAATTACGACCATTACCTACCTGCTTCCATAAAAAAGGTTTCACGACTTCTCTCAATTGTAGCAGCTTGCGCCACCCCCAGCTCATGGAAGCCTTGGGACGAACATCCCAAAAAGAACGATCTTTCAGCTTGTACATGTGGATCCACCGAACCCATAACGAATCCTTGTTCGTGACAATGTTCCAAATATGAGTGGCCATCAACGCACCATTAAAAACCTTAAGACAGCGAATGCTGAGGCCTCCCTTACTCTTTGGCAAACAAATAACATCCCAAGACACCTTTGACTTACCTCTTTTGTATTCGCCATTACACCATAGGAATCCCCGAATGAGCTGTTGTATGTCATCAATAATACCAAAAGGGATTGATAATACCGACGCCCAGTACACTTGCATAGAAGAGATCACTGAATTACATAGTTGTAATCTACCTGCAAATGACAAAGATTTGTTTTTCCAATCCCTTATACGATTTCTCGCCTTTATAACAAGAATTTTACAATCCCGATTGAGAAGCCGAGACGATATAAGGGGAACTCCAAGATACTTTACCGGGAGAGTACCTTCCGAAAAAGGCATAACATTTAGAATAGCACTCTTAACATGGTTAATTACGTTGCAAAAGTACACCGTGCTCTTTGGAATGCTTGGCACCCGCCCCGACACGAGTTTAAACTCATTTAGAGAATCCATGACAACCTTGGCTGACTCGACATCACCACATGCAAAAATGAACAGGTCATCGGCAAAACATACGTTTATAATTCGAAGTTCCTCACAATGCTTATGAAACCTAAATGAATCAGATAATCGCACTCTCCTTTGCAAAATCAAAGTCAAAACTTCCATTACAAGCGTGAATAAATATGGTGAGAGAGGATCACCTTGACGTAAGCCCCGCTTGCCTTTAAAATACCCATGGATATCACCATTGATGCATATCGAATATGATGGGGATTTCACACAGGCCATGACCCAATTGATCATAATTTGATGAAAACCAAAACATTTATGAACAAACCCCAAAAATCTCCAATTCACCGTGTCGTAGGCCTTTTGAATGTCAACCTTGAAGGCACACCTAGGCGGACCTCTATCACGATGATAATTGTGCATAAGCTCCTGTGTAATAAGAATGTTATCCGATATGCGTCTACCAGGTACAAACGCGGATTGATTTTCACTCACCACTTCTTTAATTCCCGCAATAATCCGGTTAGTAAGAATCTTACTAATACACTTATAAATCACGTTGCAACATGAAATTGGACGATAGTCGCTAACATTTATATGGGTTGTTACCTTTGTAATAAGAGCGAGAAATGTATGGTTTACTTCCTTTAGAAGCTTACCATTGACAAAGAAATCATGAACAGCCCTACATACGTCTTGTCCCACAACATCCCATCCTTTCTTAAAGAAAGCCGATGTATACCCATCCAGACCCGGGGCGTCGATTTATGATTAATAACGATAAATGTGTCGGGTTTTAATAAAATCGAGTTGTATAATATTAATATATATTTTTATAATTTATATAAAAATATTATATTTTATATTTTTAAGAATACAAAAATGGCAATATATACCCTTGGTTTATAAACTTTTACAAGTTTAGTCTTTTATATATAAAGTATATATAATTTAAACCTTTAACTTTAAAACATGGCAAAATAGGTCCTTGTAGTTATAACTTTAAGAAAATGACATTTTTAGCCCCTTAAGTTATAAGTTTCAGAAAGTTACGATATATACCCCTATGCATGAAAACATTTGCAAAACAAGTCCAAAAAGCCATGCAAGCTTATTTTAGGATTCCAAATGATATTTGCAGGTTATAGATTATTATTATAAGCTAAAATAAGATGTTTTAACGTAGCGAAAGTTTAGAAAAAGGATTCATTAGCTAGAAAATCAAAACGGGTCGTTTTTAGGGTTTTAATAAAAAACGCACGGGTTTGAGGATTCAAGGCTTAAACAAGAGTTCATATATGATCCTAAGAGTATTATGAACATTCTAATATAGATTATAAGTTTATTGAACAAGATCTTAGGCTTACTTGAGCTAAAATGGGTCGAAATGGGTTTTTATAACTCGTACGCCTAGAAATGGCTTTAAGACTTTGTTTTTCTAGCTTCTTGGCTTCTATTATGAGCTTAAGGACTTAACTTGATCCTTTTTGGTCTGAGTTAAGACTCCATTGTTGTGTTTGATGAAATTTTAGGTGTGATTTAAAAGGGGTGTGGAATTCGGCTATTTATATGGTTGAAAACCCTTGGTGGCCAAGTTTTCTTAGGGACTAAGGGTTAGGATCTATAGATAGATGACTAATGATAGCTAGGAATGAATATTGAAGTCTAAGATAGTAGCTATGAAGTGTTGGAAGGGTTTTAGAGGGGTGATGTGGCCGCGGCTAAAGTGAGTAACAAGGAGGTGATGTAGCAATCTTGGTGGCCAAGGAAAGGAATAGAGGTGCTTGTAAGGTGCTTGTGGCTATAGTAGCTTAGTCATAGAGGTTCTAGGATACTTGGTTGGGTTTAAAATATGTATAAATGGAGGGAAAAGGGTCACAGGTTGGTTTAGGGTTCAATTAGGGTTTTTAGGTTTTAATTTGTGAATTAGGGTTAGGATTAGTAATAGATTAGGGTTTAGGATTAGTGTTAGGATTAAGATTAGGGTTTAGGATTAAGGTTTAGGGCTTAGTATTAAGTTTTAGGGTTTAGTTTTAAGGTTAAAGTGAAATTAGGATTTAGGGTTTTGTTTAGGGTTTTAGATTAGGATTTAGGATGAATTAGGGTTAGGGTTTAGGGTTTAGAAGTCATGCATTATGTGCTTGTACCTTGTGTTAAAGTGGAGGTAAGAAACTAGAATGAAAACGGTGGTAAAATGAGCTTATTTGAATGTATGCTTAATAACTTGTTCTTTGAGCTTTTAATGACTTGTACATTGATTTGGAGGGAAAATATTATTCAAATGTTGTCCATTGATACTTGTACACATGCTTTGAAGGCTTATACATTTATTTTATATGCATACATTACATATAATTAGGGTTTTGATATAAACGTTAACGTTTAATGCTTGTTTTGTGATAACGTTTTGAAAAGTATGTTAAATGGATAATGTACTTGGTAAAATGATATTAAGATATAGACTTGACATATTAGGATGTTTACATGATGTAAACATAGATAGAGATGGCATTAATAGAGTTTGTGTAAGCTCGTTTACTTTAGAGATGCAAGTTTTGTTGCATAATGAGATAAAGCAAAAATTTCCCTGTAAAAAGGTGGTATATAAACTGCATCTAATTTAATAGATAGATATTATAGTGTATCTAATTTAATAGATGGATAATTATATTGATCAAAATTATGGGTGTTTATAGTCCTCCAACCTTACAGAAATCTTGTCCCGAGATTTAGTCGAATGATAGAATGTAAAAGTTTAGAAATTTATTCATATGATGGTAATATTGACAATGATTTCATGAAGTAAGGGATTTGTTCCTACAAATGCCATATACTTAAGCCTACTCATTTATAATTTGTTACTTAAAAAGAGGCGTCCTAATTCATTTCAATAAGACGGTTATAAATCATCCTACCTAAGCATAAAACATGATATCAAAATGGTGATGTGTAGAAGATGATATGATTTTTTTTAAATCATAAGAAGCAACGGGAAGAATAATGAGACATTAATAGCACAGATGCCCATATTATCAGTCGAGAATCTTTGGTGTTG